>UELU01145589.1:39256-75516 GCA_900490025.1 Megastigmus dorsalis | reverse complement strand
GATGATGTTGATGATGATGATGATGGAGTTTGGGGCCTGTGCGGTGCTCGGTCTCGATATACAGCAATGGATACATTATGCATGTAGCTATATGTACAGAAGCGCGAGCGGTACGCCTATACATACACATATATGTACATATAGATTATAATGTGTGTAAAAAGTGTGCGCGTGTGTTGTCTGTGCAGCAGGCGGGATGCCGCGGCGATTAATCCTCTTTTGCGAGCGGGTTTTATAAGTAACTTTCTTCTCTTGCGCTCGCTCGCGCGCGGGAGTTTCGTTTGTCTCCTGTATACCTATATGGCCAGCTCCAGTTTCTTCCGCTTCTTTCCTTTGCTCCGATGCAGGGCGATTTATGCGGCTCTCCTGGTGAATTAAGTTTTGTTGCTCTTGGGTATAGGTAGGTAGCTCGTGAATCTGACAACTACTGTATTATAGGCTGTACTGACAAGTACTGTTCATTGGCTGATCGATGATGAAAAATATACATGTATGGCTGTATGAAAATGAGCATTAATTGATAAAATTAATGGTTATTGTTGACGTTTTTTATATCGCTATGATGGGTTTAACGATTTGTTTAACGAGTTTAATTAGCAACTATTTATACGAAGTAACTTTTATAGAATCTTTCCCTAATATATAGTAAATGTGGTTGAATAAAATGAAAAAATCCGTTATACATAGCTTAACACTTGTGACAACGATTGACATTCCAAAAGTCGATCGATCCACCGCGACGAAATCAATATCAATGCATCGCGACGTAAGAAAATTCACAGTGAAAATAAAACGACGCTTTGGTTCATCGACAGATAATCGTGGCTGTGACGTTGGGCCTGGCGTCGGCACAGGACGCCTACAGAGGCCGACCCTTCCAGAACCCGAGCCAAGGCTTCCAAGGCTCGCAGCAACAGCAGCAGCAGCCCAGCCAGAGCGTCGACAACGGCCAGTACCAGGAACAGCGCAGCAGCCAGTACCAGGAGTCGGCGGCCGGATCCTCCGACAGACGCACCACCACGACTCCCATCCCGATCCTCCAGTGGAACAAGCAGCAGGAGCATGACGGAACCTATCGTACCAGGTGAGAGTGCTCAAGTATTCAAACTCATTTTTAGATATTAAATCAGACTTTAAATCAATCGAGATTTTTCTTTCATTGTTTCCTTTTTCTCCTGATGGTCGAACAAAAACTTACCATTGCTTTTAAGTAAGAATGAAGCGTTTCGATCGATACTTTTTGGAAGTAATAGTCTCTTTCTGTTGGAATGAGAACAATAATAATTCTTCAAGTATATCGTTAATTAAAAGTTACTAAATACTTATTAGATTTTATGGTGGAATAAATCGATATAAAAATTATTACCAGTTTCAAGTGTACATTGCAATAAATGTTTAATTGATATCAATAAAAGTCTTTTCTCTCGTGCATACACGTGCAGGTACCAGATCGAACACCGCAATACTTGGAGCTGGCAATTATAAAAATAATTAAATACTTTATTCCAAGATTTATAGCTAATGAATTACGCAATAAACCTAAAACTCGTAGCTAACCGGCATCTGTTTATCCTAGGCTACTTAAATTCTCATCTCGATAATTTCGCATAATGGGATGAACCCCTCGTAAAAAAAGTATCAGGTTATTAAAATGATTTTCGCGTACACACACGCGCGCGTATCGATACTTTCGAATCATTTCCAAGTCCCGTAATAACGCACGATGTTTTCGCCAGAATTCCAGTAAACAGATCTTCGCATTACCGATGCAGAGAATTATACGCGAATTGAGCAACGGCTCAAGTCTCTCGATTATAATAAAAGAAAAAAAAACACGAAAATACGCGCGCAGCAAATTAAGCCGTCGTTAAAGCCTTATTAAATCCACTCCATAAACTTCCTGCAACGCTCGATATATAAAACGTATACGTATATACAGTCGCCTTACATAAAAGCTCGGGCGCATTACCGATTTTCGCAACTATAACACTGCATAGTGCCCACAGTGCGGCCTTCTCGAATCGATCTTCTCGCTATCTCCGAAGACCAATGGAACCCCGAGAAGAGAAGAGAGCGAGATAATATAATGGCA
Source organism: Megastigmus dorsalis (assembly GCA_900490025.1). Classification (NCBI taxonomy): domain Eukaryota; kingdom Metazoa; phylum Arthropoda; class Insecta; order Hymenoptera; family Megastigmidae; genus Megastigmus; species Megastigmus dorsalis. The sequence continues at coordinate 73,424 of UELU01145589.1, read as the reverse complement.
GAAAAGAAGGACGACGCGTCCGTAGTACTTATGTACAATCGAAAAGTTCAAGGATCGACGGAACACGATCGCGATTACATGTTCCCCCGAGTGCATATAGCAGAGTTGCCACACACCTGCGACATCCCGCAGATTTTTATTGCATCCCACTTTTTCTCTCTCTCTCTCTCTCTCTCTATCTATCTCTTCTCACTGCTGCATTATATACGTGCACAGCAGCCGATTATCAGCGGTTCGACGCAATTTTGCTGCCTCGCGCACTGCAGCACTGCAGCTTGGGAAACGTCATTTTTTTCCTCCTCGTTTCTTCTTTCCAGACAGCCATATCTTTCTCTCTCTTTCTCTCTCTCTCTCTCGACTGCACCGCGCGCTACACCTTTCTAAAAACGACGTCGCAGGAGGGGAGCGGAAAAAAAGCGCCGCGCGGTGAACCGATTTTTCCGCGGGTGCTAATATCTTCTGTGAGTGCATGGGAAAAGTATCGGTGGAAAAATTTGCGTGTATATATATCTCGCTCTCGACGATCGGTACATAAAACCTGTTTGCGCCCCGTTTTTATTGTGTATGTGTGTGTGTGTGTGTAGATGGCGAGCGCTTCTCTAAGATGCAGCGGCTAATTTTGTAATTTCTGTAATTGGTTTAGAACTAAATGGATAATGAGCTTCGTGCAATCGTTGCTCTCTCTGTTTGAGCATGAAAGTGTACGAGGCATTAATGAATATTCATTTCGATGCGGGCAGGCATTCGCTAATGGATTAGGCATTCGAAAGTAAATAATAGTTATGCGAATGGGAGTAAAACAAATTAATATTCGATATTTATCGCGTAACTCTTGTGCAAATATTGACGTTGCCGCAGGTGAAGAATAGACTGAGGATTTTTGAGAAAGTTGGGTAATCCGCGACGAATTTTGAACGTTTCTCGGATAAAAAGCTGTCCTATGTTTGCTATAGAATTGCGCAAGGCGTCGTTCGATGGATGATGTCGCAGAATTATACTGGTTTTCGCTGAAAAAGTGGTAGGCTGCACAATGAATTGGTCAATCGTAGATACTGGATGATGTACAAAAAAAATGAATAAGCAGCTGAATTGACAATTTTTAAATATTTGGAGAGATTCTTTGATGAAAATTATTATCATTGCATCAATAATGATAATTTATCATTTTTCGGTGACATATTCTTTAGAAAAATAAATACCTACACAATACTTCAACGTTTCATTAGGAATTCTAACTCGTGAAGTTTTCTCAAAAATTCTCTGTGTAACTAAAGTTGAGCACCGATTATGTCTTCGATTCGAGTTTAAATCTGCGATGCTATTAACTATAAACAAAATTCTAGTCCAGCCTTACTTTGACTTTGCCGACTTCAACTGCTTCAAGTTTCATCCCCTAAAATATTACGTCGATCTTTTAGCTACGAAACCGGCAACAACATCATCGCCGAAGAGAGCGGCTACATCAAGACCGTAGGTGAAGGCGAGGACGCGGGTGAGGCTCTCGTGCAGCAGGGCAGTTACTCGTACACGAGCCCCGAAGGTCAGCTCATCACCATCCACTACACCGCCGACGAGACGGGCTTCCACGCGACCGGTGACCACATCCCCACACCACCACCCGTCAGCGAGGAGATCCAGAAGGGACTCGACCTCATCTACGCCGGAATTCGGCAGCAACAGGTACTTTCGTTTTTGTAGAAAAAACTCTAGAGCAATTTTTTTACCGGTTTACCGTAAGCATAGGTTAGATAACCGATACTCTGTTTTACCGACTGCGTAAAACAACATTATTATTCAATTTCTTTGTCATTTATTTTTTATTTCACCACTTTTATACTTAAAACTTTTCTCGTAAATCTGTATTATAAATAATGTATTTTCTGCTGCACCAACAGTCGGTAAAACAGAATATCCGATGATGTGACATTTAAAAGTTTCTTTATAATTCGACTTTCTTTACACTACCGGACGCTCTATTTAATTTCACTGATATGGTATACTATAATGAATTATTTTTAAATTATAGGAAGCAGACGCTCGTGAATCAGCACTGAAGGGCAACCAGCCACTGAATCAGCAAATCGACAGGCGGGACGACACGGGAAAATACCGTCCCTAGATCATTAAATCAGGACAGCTCCGATCCATCGTCTAAAATATCGTGAAAACTGTCATCTCCTCCTTCATCAAAACTTCTTAGCTTTACTTTATCGACTAGTAATATATTTGATAAATATACGAAAATGTATTGGCGAATTAGCGAGCGATCTGCTGTACGGTGATGCATTTCATGTAATGTCGTATCCTATGTTACTCTTGTAATATTTTTCATGTACTTCGCGTAGTCAGTAATTATATTCGAGTTGAACTTTAATCGCTCATTTTTTATTATTAAAGTGAGACTTCGATTTGTTTCGTAAAAATTATGTCTTTTTTATTATAATCCCCTACGATCCTTTGCACGATGGCTAGCATAAAAAGCGTTTTTTACAAATTATATTTTTTATTGCTTATATAAATCATTTGTGCAACTCATGATATTTAAGCGATTGAGGCAAGTATAAGTTTACACAAAATATATTAAGGAAAGATAGATTTTATAAAATATATACTACCAGTAGTATACAGTAGCTTACCAGTAAATATTTTTAATTAAAATAGGTAATAGAGATGGAATAGAGGGCATGAAACCAGATAATACCAACTATTTAAATGTAACTGATTTCAACTGGTTTCTAAATCAGCTTCCGCCTTATTCAGCATTGACATAGGCACTTTAACTTTACAAAACTCAATGACTTGAAAAATTCATCTTAAAATTATTGATTAATAAATTTATAGAAACAGTTTGAAAAGAGAATAAATAACTGTAACATTAAAATACGTTTAATCTTTGTAATATTTAATATACATATACTATAGTTTAGGAAAAAACATGTAATTTTCTATTTCTATTTCAAAGATTGGTTTTCTACTTTTACATAAAAATTAATTTTCAAAAAGGTATAGTTGAAAAGTTTATTTTGTTTAATCTTCAAATATTTCTATTCTTTCTATACTAGTATCATGGTTTGAAAGTTTGACTAAAGATGTATAACAGAATATATATAGCCTTTGAAAAATATTCAAATACCGGTTTTCATTTTCTCGTTATTTAATCGTTATATAACGTTTATGTATACTATCATTTCGATTTTGTATTATCATTTATTTGATAAATATCTATTTAGTTTAAGTATCTTAAAACTTTTTATTTCATGCAATGCTAAACTTTGACCAATACACCGTTCCTCTTTTGTTCAATAGCTAGTCTTATGAATTTACGTACTTTGAATGGTGTAACCAATAATAATTGTTTCGCTGTTGCTTTTTATTCAATTTTAAATTCAGTATTAACTATTTGTTTGATCTTATTGTTTTCTTATGTATGCAAAAAAGCATGTCAAATACAAAAACTTAAGTTACCAATAACTAGTTTATTGATGGTAAATTTAGAGTATAATTTAGTAGCAATTAGAAGTCGATAAAGTAGGATCCTCTACATTGTCCGTACTTATAATTTACTTCATATGCCAAAATATTGGATATTTTCTTTTTCCAATTCCACTCGTATGTGAACAGACAAAATTAAATTAAATTGATTAAATCTCTTACAAAATGGAGTACAGTAGAGTCAAAACGTATTGAGATAAGACAAGAGAAGCAATCATTACCATTTTCATATTGAATAAATTTTTGCTTTTTGCACAACTCGTTAGGTAGTTACAATTTTCACACAAATACTACAAACTGTTTTAATGGATTTACTTGCAGAAAATTACTTGTTCGGAACATTTTCAACCTTTTTGTAAAATAACAGAAACTATAACACTAGAATTGCTATTTTTAATTGCAAATACACATAAAAACCTCATATGTAGAAAAAAGTGTGTTAACTTTTTGAACAGATATGATAATGTTTGTGGATTTTTTAAGAAATATAACAATGTCAATAATGTCAATGTAATATATTTACTTACCTGGAATCGAATCAGCTAAAGTACAATCGTCTCAAAACTCAACTAACTATAAATAAGTACAATAGTTTGGGTAAACCAAAATAGAAAAGTACGGAATAAATGTTATCATATCACTAGTTTATTACGTACTAGGTATATAGAGATTCATCGAACTTTTATTTATTTTAAAATCCTTTAGTTCATATATGTACAAATAGAGACGCTCATAACTCGTAGCCTTGTAACCAAAACGCATTCGCTACACAAGAAAGACAAAACCACCTTAAAACCTTACAAGTGAAAGAGAAGTTACAGAGTACAGTATAAAAGCCCAGGCTGAAAAAAGATAACAGAAAAAGAAAAAAAAACACATCCACGAAGATGAAAAAGGCTGGGCGAATGCACTGTGATCGTCAAGGCTTCGATCGCGTCTCTGTGTCGCGGAAAAATCGCCGCTCGACCTGTTACACGTTATCCCAGTCGACGAGTTTTCTCTCCTAAGCTTTGTTCCAATGACGAGTATAATAAGTAAAGTAGCGGAGGAAGAAAAGGCGCAGTTGCGGTAAGATTGGTTAAGAGTTAAGGGCAGAAAAACGGGTGTCGCCGCATCAAATTATCCTACAACGCGACGCTTTGCGCGCGACGACTCGCGACTCGCGGCGCAGCACTTCTTTATTTTCAACTTAACATTGTAATCTTCTTACGGTCCTAGTCGTGTGCGTAGGATCGTTAAGCGCGTTTATGGCTGTTTCTTGCTTATTCCGGAACTGTGTTTGCCAGAAATTTTGACTTATTAATATTTCAGACGTTTCGCTCGCGAGGCTGCGTTGTACAGCTTTTTGTAGTCTTTGCGCGCTGCGCGGTGAGCGAATCGTCTGGGATATTACGACGTTTAACCGTGTAAGTATAAAAATAAAACTTCACACGGGCTGCGCCCTTTTGTGCTCCTTATAAGTACTTTAAGTTTAATCTATCAGCTGGCCACGCAGTTTTCTACAACACTTTTTTCCAAGAGTTTTCACTGGCGCTTACAGGCTTTTTTTTTCTTTCAGCTTGTATCGTTAGTTTGCCGCGTAGCTTTTGATTTTAATTCTCATTATTTCTGATATATGTATACTAATTTTTGACGTTAAGTAGATGTGAAAGCTTTTGCGGAAGAAGAAACTTTTTTTCCTAGACTAAGTATTATCGAAAATATTTTAGAATAGCAAGAGATACTATTATAATATAATTACACGATAATTTGAATCACACGTATTAAAAAAGCTAGTTTGATATTCTATCTATAGAAAGATTACATAAAATATTAAAATTATTCATACGGAATATGTTATCGTACAAAAAACTCTATAGCCAAAGGTAACATTAAATCTCCTCATTTTTAAATCCTTTTTGTAAACATCTCATTTCTAATCAAGACTTTAAATATTCTTTCATAAGTACCTACACATGAGCTGTTTAAGATTCATAGGCATGAAATGCTGTAGAAAAATGATTTTAAATATAAAATAAGAATAATATGTCATTCTTGTATTTGAAGAGAAAAACTACCTTTTTAACGTTAGCTCGGACGTCCAAGCCACTTACTCTTACCGATTCTCTAAACACAAGCACACACAAAATTAGAATCCATAGCAGCAGCAAGGGGCAATTAAGTAAAGGAAAAAAACCGCAGACTCCCGAATTTGGCACTCTTGCGGAATGTATCCGTATACGACGTGTATTATGTCACGAGTAAAACGTGCCCAAAGAAGAAAAGAGAAGAAGGAATACGCGTGTGTATAAGTGCAGAGCAACGGCACCGAGTGAAATAGTCGCGTGGGTGTAGGATATAGCTTATACGCATACACCCGCGGGTCTCTTCGTCATTCTATCGTAAGCGCAAAGTGATGGATTAACTGCCTGCACACGCGGTACAGGAATGAAAATGATTTCGTACGAGCTCGGAGTTTGGAATCTCTGCGTTCGCGAGTAAAGTATCGTTTACCGATGTGCTAAATCGATAATCTCTTTAACGTTTGTTCTGCGAATTATTACTTTCAGCTGCTGCTGCGTTATGTTGGAAAGTGAACGTTTCTCTTTTAACATCTGATTTTAAGATTCTCACTCATTTTCGAGATTTTTCATAATAATTTTGAGATTTAATGATTTGAATTTGTGTAGCATTGCATCATTCGCGAGATGAGCACTTTGAAAAAGCTTGATATAATGTCTAGCGAACACTTATTTCAGCAGCACTAAGCAAATTTTAATGATACAAAGAATATAGTTTGCGTCTCATCAAAAGCCAAAATTACTCCGAACACTTGATCAAACGAAAACGTGTCAGTTATACACGTAGAAAACTGCCAGGCAGCAGCTGAAATAATCAGCCTCCAGTCATTATAAAATTCCATTGTCCGAAGTTCAATATAGAAAGTGAGCCGCGCGAAATCACCGAAAGCGCGAGTGAAACAGAAAGGAAAGAAAAAAGAAAAACACATAGCCTATATCACAAACGAGGCACTTCGATACAAGACGATCGACCGAGTGATCGCGAAGATCGTTATAAATATACACCGTTCCGATATACACACCGGCCACACGTCGCTCTTATATATACCTATAAACGAATCGAGATTTACGATCTCCCCCGCAATCTTTCCGCGCTTGTTGTATACACACGCGGCGCCGTACACTTTTCTTCTTCTTCTTCTTCTTCTTCTTCTTCTTCTTCTTTTCCCTATAACCCGCCTGTATTATTATATACGCGTTTATTCAAAAGTGTAGAGCGCCCGGCGAAGGTGTTTTCTCGATGCAGCGCGGAGAAATGCGCTGGCAGAGTAAATCGCTGTGTGATGCGTGAGTGTGTGTGTGTGTGTTTCAGGCGCGCTTATATACATTGTCTCTCGATTCGTTCTCACGCAACAATCGAAACTCGCGTTCTCTCTCTCTCTCTCTTCTCTTTTGCACGTCAAGCTCGAAACACGCCTTATTCCATTATTGCGCATACTCCCTAATAAATAGGAGAAACTTCTTAACTTTGTTTACTGCGAGATTATTTACGTGCTTTCGTCGTGTACCGATCGATCGAAGCAGCAGGATAGTACGAATGAAGCTTATAAGTAGTATCGGTGACGAGTGAGACGCGATAATCTCGCGCGGAATAGAGTCAGTCGGAATAGTCTTCGCTCGCGCGGTTCAGAATTACTATAACATATAAAACGGCTTATGCGGCTATAGATTGCATCGTCTAAAATTAATGACTATGATATTAAACTATGCATGCGCGTCGCTCGATATTATCTATCTTAGCCGCGATTAGGCGGGAGAAGTTCGGTTATTACAAATCTTTCGTTCGCGGCTGAGGTGGTGCGGTGGTGAGGAGACACTTATTATAACACAGTGCGTAGTTACAATGTTCGTTTCGGCGATGCTTAATTGAAGCGACAGCTTATTTCCTATATGCGCTGCTTTAGTTAAGACGGGCAGTTAAGTTAGAATCATACAAACGCTCGTCCGCGGAGAACGAAAAGTCGCCGAGGATGATTTCTGCAAGGTAAATCACGATGACTTCGAGCTCAAGCTTCAAACAGATCCAAGCTCGAAGGAATCACCTTGGAAATAAGACGGATGGAGTATAGATTCGTTGCTATATCGGTCCTTCTTCTCGTATCGATGCGCGTGCGATCAGTGACGAAGGGCGTGCTCAGCGGCGACGGCCACGGGGTCGTAAGGCTTGGCGTTGTGTCCGACGTAGCGGTTGTTCTTCTTGTGCACGAAGCCGTTCTGGCCGTCGGCCTTGTAGTAGACGACCCTGCGTATGCCGAAGGGGTCGACGTAGCCGAAGGAGCCGACGGTCTTGTCGCCTCGGTCCCCTCCGGCGCGCTCCTCCTCGTGGTACTGCTTCTTCAGGTAATACTGGAAGCCGCCGTCGCCGGTCCCGTGCGTCCCGTCGTACGCCGGGAACTCGTATTCTTTGTACGGCGTGGACGAGGCGGTGGAGGCGGTGGATGCGGAGGAGGGCCGATCCCGGTAGCTCGAGGAGATCGGACGACGGGCTGGGAATCGGCCGCCGTTCGAGCTCGTGCCGTTCCATCGCTGGTAGCCCCTGGAAACAAATATTCAACTTATGATAAGGGAGTACAAAAAGATTTTCGAACCTGGGATATGAGATCGCCGAGTATTGCTTAACTTTGATCGGAGTGGGGGAGAAATAAAAACATCCAGTAGATAAGCTCTTTATATAAGCTCTAGACTACTGTTTATATATATGTATGTATATTACAAGGCCTTTATGGGAAAGAAGCTCTCGATAGATGTAATCAGTTGGTTCATTCCCTTTGCCTCGGGTTATTTTCTATTGGCAAGCAAAAGTTAATTACTTCAAATAATTTTAAACCAAATGTTCTTCCATATTTGCAGATATGGTTATTTTCTCACATTATATATGTATATCAAGAAGAAGAAGGCATTTTATCAAAGAAAGCTGCTCTCAAAAGATGATCGGCTCATTCAAGTTTTCATTAATATATAAACTTATTATTTTTCTTATTCTGTATATTTGAAATGGTCTTGCGTAAATTAACGCTTACGTATTATTTTCTATCTATTTTTATACCTGCACTAAATTAGTCTGCATAATAGTTCTTGATTCAATCAAGAAATGATATGAAAATCTGAGTCGTATGTCCATATCGAGTAAGCGTTAATTAGCTATAGGTGCAGATTTCAAGAACTTTTAGGACGTCATTTAGAATTGGCTAAAAAAACTTGGTTGACTTCGCGTGGGCTGAAATAGACGGCTATTAAACCAGAACGGAGCGTCAACCTCTTAGATGAATTTGCAAACTCGAATATATGCAAATAAATAGTTTGCGTTGTGTATCTTACTATAATAGTGCGGCTCTGGATGTCATTAAACTCGAATGCCATAAAGCCACGGATCATTTACGATCTGCGAATAGCAGGTAATAGTTAAGACAATGCCACAGCGGCATCATGGTAAAAATACATATTCGCCTCATTACGTATTCATAGAGCGATTATCGACTAATTCGGTGTAATTAAATTCGATCTCGATCGATTAATATTCATATGGGAACCGAGTGCTCATTCTTCTTGCATATTTACCTTAAATAGGCGTACCTATAAAAGCGACATTATTCTTTTGGTTTGAGCGTTTTTACGTAGGTGCAGTAATTATGCGAGTATTAGTATAGTTTTACGGTCATTCTCACAGACGAATTAGTCATAAATTTCAACTAAAATTTTCTTTAAAAAAACTTCTAATGCATTTCTTATAACCGATACTTATTTTCCTTCTTCTATTTAAGGTACAAATAATTTACGCCCGTCATATAGCAAAAGCTGTATCCAAAAACTCATACCTCCAGCATCGAATTACACTCTTGAAAATGACACTCGGCCGAAATGAAAAATTGACAAAAGTGTTTCCCCGTCTTTCCACCTCCTCTCAGCACCGCATTCCGGCATCGTATACACGGATACGCGACTCCTTATCTCGACCGAATAATAACATTCCAGCGATCCGCAACAAAAGCAAGTCTCGCGCTCGCGAGCACCACAAAGGCCAAAAGAAGAAAAAAGAAGAAAAAAGAAGAATAAAGATGAAAAAAGAAAAAAAAGTAAAAGAGGAATGAATACCTGAAGGCGTTGGGGGCGACTCGAACAGCTGAGCTGCCTTGGCTAGTGCCCAAGTGGTTCTGGTCCTGATCGAGGTAGGGCGGCTCTACTATGAGTGCCGGCTGTTGCTGTTGCTGCTGCCGCTGTCGATAGGAGCTACGATAGGGCTTGTAATTCGAGGTGAGGTAGTTGCTGCTGCCGCTGCCGTCGTCGCTCGTGAAGGGCGATGGCGTCGTTAGGGAGAAGGGACGCGGTCGTAGGGTCGTCACCACGATCGGTCGGAATCTAAGTGGGTATGTCACGAATTAGATGGAGAGTTTTCTTTATCGTGTCTTGGGTGTCATTATTTATGGTTCTGGGTATGAGAATGCTTCAAGTGCAGCAGTTGAATTATTGTCATTTTTATTCTATATAATGTATATAATATGAATTGAATGAAACCTTTATTTGAAAACTACGTTAATAATTTTCCAAGAAATTAACTTTGATTTTTATTCTATATTATATAAAGAAATTTATTAATGTACAGTTTGAATTTTTGACAAAATCATATCTGATTTATAAATTGCGAGTTTTATCACCATTGACCAATTCATCTTTATGCACTTATACTAATTTTCGTGACTGAGATTTCTTTCTCGAGATAACCTTACAAGGAGCTCCAGTAATTTCCGCAATTAAATTGATTCGCAAAATGTTTGAAATTGTAATAGGACTAGTGTAATTATAGCTGAAACTATAAGTATGTTTAGTTATCGAAATTGATTGTAAATTATGACACTATCATACTTGTAATTTCTTAAGGTTTTTCTGATATATATATGAGAAAAATGTATTGGATTTTCTGTATAATGAAGAAAAAAAGACAACGTACCGGATCGAGGAGGGTGGCGATGGCGTGGAAGAGACGTAAGTATTCCTGATCGGCGTCACACTGCCGCCGCCGCCAGTCTCGATGCTGTTGCTCGACACATCCTTCAGCTCCGGTTGCCTGCGTGCAGTACATCAAAATTAAATCTCCTCCTGCTCGTGCATTTAGTAATCGGGATTTCGAAATTCGATCTCACGAGAGGCGAATGAGATTGGAATAATTGCTGATCCTTGTACAATATATATGCCGATTTCACAGATTCAAAAAATTAAAATTATATAAAAAGTTTTATTATGTTCGTAAGTATAGGTATACACGCTTCTCAATATTACATGGATGAGTGAAACGACTATAATGAACAAAAATTAATGAGTTCTCTTTGCCGAGGAAAAAAAATTTGGTATATCTTTAAAGTTATGGTCCAAGAATAACATCGAGCCGTGCAAGTCCTTCGTACACTACCGATCATTAATCATAATTAGTAATAAGGAAGAGCTAATTTCCAATTCCTAATTAGCGTACATCGCGTAAGTATACATACGCACACGCAACTGCGAGGCGCATGAACGCGTCCTTAATCTACCGCTGGAAATTCGCTCGAGCGTATCAGCAGCCATGAACACTGCACCGTATACGCGGTCTACAGCGCTAATATATACTTGCCGTACATATACCGTAGGGCGCGCCGCGACAGTTTTCTCGAAACGGTCGACAAAGTGGCCGCGGCATTGCGTCGTTTTGCGCCGGCTTTCGGCGAATGCAGGGTTTAATGTATTGCGCAATTACCTGAATGGATTGGGCGGTCGTACCGGCCTGGCTAATACGCCGCTGGTCGCCGGTGCCTTTTTCGAAATCGCCACCGCGTCTTGAATCGGTCTGTCCTTGCCCACGTATATCATTTTGGACCTGGAATTTGTAAAGTTGACTCTTTTAAAGGGCGGACAATTATGCTTGTTTTCGATCAGAGGCTAACATATATCATAGCCGATTAAGAGTGCGAAATTATGGAGCGAACCTGGGTGGGCTGCATGACCGGGACGGGGAGGCGTTTGTAATTAGAATGTTGAAGGAAGATTTATGTAGATTCGTTTTAGGAACTTACTTTATTTATTTAGCCATTCTTTTTATTTTTAATAATTTTAGAGGGATCCAACTAAAGTTCCAAAATTTATCTGCATCATTCCTTAAAAATGTCCCTTTCTACTCGTAAAATTGTTTCATTATCGATCGTTTCGTATAGCTGCAGAATACACGATACATTGCTGAATTTCTTATCTGCCTATATCCTGTGTCCCATTGTTCGTACAAAATTATGACGAATTGTTATTCCCGAAGAATTCGAACAATGCTCATTTCATTATAATTACAAGAAAAAAAATTACCGGATAATGCAGACATTAATTTGACGCGAGTCTTCAATTATTTTTCTCAAATTCATTCTGCTATACGTCATTTTTTGTTGTCTATTAAGATTTATCAATAAATATAGATTAATTTTAATTTTCTTATCGAAATTAGATTAGAAAATTTTCTATTAATTCTACAACCTTTTTCTAAGTATACCGCATGCACATCCTGGAGTAGTAGTAAGTGCCGAGCACATCCAGACAGAAGCCGCTCGCGTATGCACATATAGATATATAGATGTAAAGAGACTCACTTGAGTATCCTGAAGCCCTTGGTATCGGCGATGTAGTCCTTGATCCTGAGATAGCCGAGGGGATCGAGCCATCCCTCGGTGCCGATGACTGTGCCATCCTCGAGCCTCTTCTCCTTGCGATACTGTCCGTTGAGGGTCTGGAAGCGAAAGTACCTCTCGGGTCCCTCGTCCGTCTGTATGTGATACTGCGTCTCGGGATTTACGTTCCAGCCGCTCCTCTCGGCCTCGATCTCGTCTGCCGTCAGACAGAGGACCGACACCTACGACACAAACACACACACACAGCATTACAGCTACGACCTATCGTGTGAAGGATGAGACAAAGGACGTAAATAATCTTTAGTGCTATACACTCTATACTCTATACGGCATTCCGCGCGAAACAGTCCCTTTTTGGTATTGGCTATTTTTCCTCCCGCTTTCGGATCGCGACTTTAACGCACGGTAAGTCAATGAATAATTAAGCCGAGGTCGCGAGTCGCGAGTCGTAAAGTATCGATGCGCGCAGTGTATGTAAGGGTTACCTTTTAGGTCGCTCGCAGCGTACGACTGATTTATGATGGCGATGAATTTGATATCAAAGGACTAGAAACACGTGGGAAAATTTGCTGGGAAATATGAGCTGCGTTGAATCGGCTCCTTTCCTCATTACCGATTTTTGTCCGACAAACCCGGGACGAATAGTACAACTTTAATAGCCAAAGCCTGATTCAGTGCGGGAGCGCGTTTATGCGGCATACGTGCGAGGCAAATTTTTACCAGAGACTACACATTTACGGCTAAGGCTGCTGCAGAGATGAAGTTGCCTTGTGGCGAGGCGACGATTTACGTCTCGCCCTTTTCCCCTTTTCGCCCCGCGGTCGCGCGTCTACTTATACCGATAGCCCCGCGAGCGCCCGTTTATCGCCAGATAAAACGCTGAGCACGTGTAAATTCCAAAAAGGGCCGACAGAGAGAGAGAGAGAGAGAGAGAGAAGAGACAAAAGGTGACTCGACGCAATAAATCAGGCGGATTTCATTTCGACGCATCGTTTCGCGAACGCGACCACAGAGGAATGTTGCGCAGTCAATTTCGACTCTGTGAGTGTGTGTGTGTGTGTATGACAAGAGTTGGAAGAAAAATCGAGAGTATTTTCGTGCTTTACGAGGCGTTTTAAATTCAGTTGTCAATGGTAAATGTTCGGCTGGCACGACGCTATGGTGCTTCGAGCGTTTTATGCTTGTACGGAGAACTTTTTTAAACTGGAGTGATTTTTTTCTCTTTGTTATTACTGTTTTTTAGGTGCTTAAAGCTGTTGGTAACTGGGATTGCGGATATTTTTATGAGGGTATCCTTTTTGGATTCCTAACATTTTTCATGGGACTAAAAATATTTTAATAGCTTTTTTACTAATGAACGGTTGGTATAAAACAGTAAATAGGCTGCACAAGCAGTTTAGACTGCGATGCCTTAAAAGTCTTACTTATACAACAAATGAATATATATTCATGAGTATTTATTCTTCTATATCAAAGACTTTTTTTATGTCTAAAAACATTCATTTTTTAAATTTTGGGTGTTATGATAAAAATCAAAATAATAGAAAGTTAACATGTTTAAATTATGAATAGCTATTTTGACTATTAATAATGATTTCGCTTTCATTACAAATCGAAAGCTTACCTGTAAAGCACACAATCAAAGCAATCACAATGCTCTAAATAGAAGCGCTAGCTCGAGATTAAAAAAACATCTTTAACCAATTACCAATGGACAAATACACGCCATCATTTATTTTAATTTAATCATAAATCAGGATAGAAAGCAGGTCATTACTCCACCAAAACAATTGGCGACACTGACGTATTACCCAAACCCATAAAGCGCGCTACAACAACAACTAAAGAGAAAAAAAGTGCCATGAAAAGACGAATAGCTAATTTCTCGCAAGCCGCGAGCTCTTAATGAACGCTATAACGTCCGTTTGCTCTAGAACCAAACCAAAGACGAAGGTCCAATAAAGCACGTAGGATTTCGCAAGGCCACTGGCTCTGGTTTTGTATTATATGTATATCGCCACCTTTTTCATCTTTCCTATATGGGCTCCCCGCGAGCAGAAGAAAGCAGAGCCGATGATAAATTGCCTGTATCCGCCTTGTTGCGAGACCTCGTAAATCAAATAAGGAAATGAACTCGGACTTTTTTGACGAATCGCGAATGCGACGCGATAGCGAGAGACACTTATTCTTTTGTGCGGGATATTATACCTCTATGCAAATTTTTCGCTTATCGATTCTTCAGCGCCACCTCCTGTGTTCACGCTGTGTTCTTTTTTGCTTGGAACTTATGAAAGGATTCATTAATCTTAAATTTGTCACACTTTGAAAAATCATTGGAATGTTTAAAATGAATTATTTCTTTAAGAACAGAATTAATCTTTTCAATTCTTCCGAAATGGAACGTTCTCTTAATTTTCGAAGCTATAAACTATAATTTCGTTCTATTCCCATTCATAATACACCGAAAATTCTTCTTTCTAAAATTTCATAAATATTATTTACAGTAATTAAACTGGTGTAATTAACATTTCTGGCGCAGAAATCGCTTTGTTGCGTTGATTGCTTTGTAAGAACCAAGTATAGCAGATCGCGCCGCAAGAAAAGCCGCAGCAGCAAATCCGTGTCAGAACAAATGTCATAACACCTCACCTTAACGCACATTCGCTGTGCACTTAGCTGCAGAGAAAAACAAAAACTCGTCATGGAAAAGTGTTTATCGCAACCCTGATCTATCACAACCCACGTAAAATCGGTTGCGCGGCAGCGCGAGACTCAACGTGAGAGCGCAAAACGCCAAATTCCCACACAGAAACTCGTTATGTACCGGCTAGAACAAAAAAAAAAGTGGATCATAGTCGTCCCAAACGAATCGCGACCAATTCCGCAATAACCGCATCCTAAAGCCTACGGTAGCCTTCTCCTAAAACCCCGCCCGCCTCGGGAGGAAGAAACAAAGCATCGAACCTCGCCCATCTCGTAAAAACACGCCACGCTCCTGTATAATCGCTCATTACTTAGGTAATCGCTATACTTAAAAGTCCCAGCCATGAGGAACGAGAGAGATGCGCGAATTTACTCTTTATGGGCAGAGAACAAATAAAGACCACGCCGAAATTTCAAATGTGTAAGGCTGGAGAGGGAGGGAGAGAGAGAGAGAGAGAGAGAGATTTCGACATCCTTCAGCGGGCGCTTTGCAATTATGTAAACAATGCCAGTGGGGATTCGGTTATATATATATATAGGTACGATCGAGGGGCACGTCGACGACGTCGACGTCGTCGTTCGACTGGAGCTCTTTTCTTTTTTAGTGCACTGGTCGCTCGTTGTTTCAGCGCTGTGCAGTTGCGTCACTATATCGTATGAGACCTGCGGCCTGCCTGCGACATTTCGCTTCCTTATCGGGGGATCTTGTGTGTGTGTCAGTGTTTAAATGTGTCAAGCCCGTGCGAATTCTTCGATGAGTCTGGATTTTAGAGTATACCAGTTTTTTTATGAGATTTCAAATAGTTGTTGACTGCGTGTGGAAATGCTGAGATTTGGCTTGATGAGGAATAAATGTCTTGGTTGGTTATATGAAATGGAAGGGTTGAGCTACTCTTTATGAGTGTCTGGACTCATTATCTATGTTGTTTGTCGAATTACAATTGTGAAGGCGCTGCTCTGCATTTTCAAAAGATCGATTTCTAAAGATACGAACTGGGTATGTTTAATGCTATTGACGTACCAGTCCATGTCAATGAGTATACATTCAAATGTACCATTTGAATAAGAATAAACAGAATTTACCGCTTCCCACTCTTGGTTCACGCAAGGTCACCGTGAATGAAAAACTAAATGTCAAATTCTTTGAAAGATATTGTAATAAATTCACAGGTTGATCTTCCGACAAAGATAAAAGTTATTGCTGCTGAGTTTTATTATTTTAAAAAAGTGTAAACGCTTATTCTACGAATTTTCAATTACGAGGGATCATAATCATGACATAGAACTGCCAATGGTAAAAGTTCTATACGAATCTAAATTAATAAGTAGAGTATGTGAATCAATGATCTGCTACAAATACGAATGATCTAAACTCTGATGAATGCTGCAGTAAATGAAAGCCTAGTTAAAAGCCTTCGAAACGCACACACACGTACACACGCACACACGCACACACGCACACGCATTACGATTATGAAAATCACGTTCTGGCCCTAATTTGCACACACTTACGGAGTGTCGCCATAAAACCGCAGAAATATTTATCAATAAACGCTTTGAGCAAGAACATTCAACTAGACAATAGTTCTTAATCGGCAATAATCATCGCGTCACAATATTATCCAATCTGCTCGCCTACAATGTCGACATTACAATGGATATATATCCCAAGGCGTGATGCATATAACCTCTTACCTCCGTCAATTATATGCATCAATTAACTCAGCGTAAGCATTAAGAAAAGAAACGGCAAACGAAGTTCCATAGGTTGTATAATCGCGTAATTGTAAATTATGCGCGCGCCGTATCGGTGATGATTATACGGCCCGGCGAGCTGATCGGAAATGTATTATTCGTTTCCGCGGCGAGATCGAGACGCATGGGCGATTGTCGCTGAGCGAAGCTGTGAGCATCAGCCGCGTTCGTGACGTCGAGGCGTTCCGTAGACTCTACTTATACTCGCCGATCGGAATTTCATATCATAGGTAGGCGCGTTGCGCTCGCAGAGCCTAGAGAAGATGGTTCGAAGAAAATTTCACGTATGGAAATTGACGGGTTCTTTGTTGCGAACGAACGAACCAAGAATGTCATCGAGATGTTGTAGAATCTCTTTGTGCGCTAGATCTTTTTTCCGAGGATATTATACCGACGATTGTTTTTTTCCTGCGGGTTTTTATGGTGTTTTTTTTATGTCACGCGTAATTAAATTTGAATCGGTTTCTGAGAACGAGCGCAACTAATTAGATGATAGGTTCGAGTGGTATTTGGTTGTGTCAGTGATACTAAAACTCGATAATGATGGAATTAAGTAGTGAATGTTACGCGAGTTGGTAACGCAGGACGCAATTTTTTTTGATTCAAGAGAAGTGAGGGAGAATGAGGCTAGTCATCGTACAGGGTGAGTAAAAACACTGTACTTAAACCATCCTCCTATAATATCTTACAGTGCAGAGACTAAATACGCACTTTTAATCACTTTATTAAAATCTTGACTATTAATTATAATAACAGAAAATGATTTGATGCGTCTTCCGCAGGCAGTTTTACTTTCATCTCGAGTTAGATATTAAGTAGGAGTTAAGAGATGGTCGTACGTCATTTTGCCTTGTGCAGCGAAAACCACAGGACAATTTGACATGGAGGAGGAGGAGCTTGCGCAACATCTTCCCAGAAAAAGCCGAGCAAACAGCCCATAGGAATGCGATGTGGGGCAAAGCAACTTCATCATAGGCTTGGGCGAAAAAATGGAATGCTGGATGCTGGATGCTGGATGCTGGCCTCTTTATTTTTAACCGATGGATTGCTCACCTTCGGATTACCTTTCTGCTTTGGAAAGCTTGTAAACTTTACGCATCCTTCCATAATTACAAGTGCATACAGAAGCAATATTTATGCATTTATAATATATTTGTTTGTTTCAAGGTGTGTGCATAATGTAGTGTAAAGTAATGCGCCATAAGAGTCGAGCGAAACGGACGCCTCGGCATGCAAAGATATAATAAAACATTAGAATTATTACAATTGTAAAGCAGTAGAAAGGTTGAGCTCTTGCTAATTTTCTGCTTTTATTGTCTTTCGGGCATTTCCTTTTTTACGCTTCCATAATTAATGCTAGCGAAATGTGAGCGCGAAAACGTTTCTCATATTTTATCTTCTACGAACCTTTTTTTTACCATCTCGCGCGGTGGTACTATGAAAATTCGAAGTATAAGCATCGCGAGCGCGGGTAAATATTTCAAGCTGCTGTAAAACATCGAGTATGCATCTTATTATTCATAAGAAAGATTTTTATTGGGTATGAAAAAGCATAACGCACGCATAAACGGATTCTCTTAAAGAATTTATATTAAAAAATCGCATAAAAGACTTTAGCATTGTTGTACAGGAAAAAAACAAGAGTTGAGAGTCCTCTCTCGCGATGCTTACGTGAGTTTTATTATTTTTCAATACTGAAAATCGTATCTCTCGATTTCATCAGTCGCGCGGTATTACCAAACGCGCATGAGGACAAGCGGCGCAGATATGTTCAAAGAGCTCGCTCGACGATAGTCTCAACGCTCCTCCTCCAGAAAAAAGCCCATGAATGAACGACAGCTTCATTCGGCAATCAAAACAAACTCTCACACCCGAAGAATCGTAAAAAAATATCACGCGCGCGTCCGGCGTCCCCGTCAACCTTGAAACCCTCGTACGCCCACCCCGCGAGAGACGCTGGCTATTCCACACTGCAGAATTTCGCGCGTTACAAAAAAAGATCAGCGCCACCTTGCGCAAGTCCGCGTGTACACGCGTGTATGTGTGTATGACGCCGAGAATCGAGATATTAAGTAAGAGAGGAAAAACGGGCAGTGTGTAAGGATTGGGAAAGCGAGCCTCTCCGGCGGCGCACTCCATATTAAGAGATCCCGGTATCAGCGGCCACCGTCGCGTCGAGCGCCTTTTTTATGACGGAAACTTGGCTCGGCCAACGCCGCTGTTCAATGGGATTTACGAGCTTATTTAGAATGCTCATACGCTCTATCGGCTGATGTTTTTTTGAGGAGGATTCGTTGCGGCCGAGACGGAATTAGCTATGGGGCTGGTTTTGCATATTTTCTTATTTTTAACGAAGCTGTTCTTGCGCAATTTTATCGAATGAATTGATTGGATCGATGGTTTATTTGCGAAAATGGTTCTTGGAAAACATTTTCAAAAGGCGTGGAAGGGAATTGGAGCAGACATTTGGAAATTTATTCTTTGAAAAACTTTCTTACGCTTATATAGTTAAAATACTTTTTAACAACCTTTTTTTATCATGGATCTCGTAATAATAAGGTTTGTTTTCAAAGTGCCTGCAGTATAAAAAACTTTTAATTAAACGATTTATCATTATCCCTTGCAATATTTTCTATTAAAAGCACATCATAAAACGTAATATGCGTTACATAAATTTCAGCGTAAAATTTTTCAAGCCTAATCGGGCGCAATAAAACCAACTTTTTGTCCCATGTTATGTCACCTATTACTTTACTAAAAATTCCAGATTTGCTAAAATTCATTTTTTTTTCCTCGGTTTTAAGTACTTGTAAAAGTGTTGTTTATTTGCGACCATTAGCCGTAAGTTTGCGACTTTTTACGGCCATTAGTTTAACGGTCAGTTTTTTGCTCGCCACAACTATGATCGCTGACACTCATAAAAACTGCTTTGTTTTAGGAATCCGATGGTAGTTAGCCGTAAGGTATCTTATTTTTTCCACTCAACCGTGCACTTTTGCAGTAAACTTGAAAAACCTAATTTTCCACAAAACAAACATTCGCGTAGCGACAATCCAAAGGTTCTCATTAAAAATCCCACGATAGCAATTAACTAACGAAAGTCAACTAACGAAACCAAACAACACACCGCAGCCTCGGCGCAGTAATAAAAATCGAGCACACATACACACACGTGACACGTCCAATTCCCTAATAACAGACGAAAGCAAAATAAAAACCGAACTAAGTAGTTATAAGATCGGCATGATTTTTTTCAAACGGTGCACGAGTATAAGGTACACACGTACGACGCATCGAGAAAGTCCCTCCGCGCTCAACTTTTATTCGCGATACTTTCTATTTTTTTTCTTTCCCGTAGCATAAATCGGCGTCTGCCGCCGCCGCGTTTCCGGCAATTTTACGCGTGATCTTACACGCACACACACGCGCACAGTATGTAGGCATATATGAGCCCGGCGCGACCGTCGGATCGCTATCGTCGCGCGGCGCCTGGCGCAGCAGCGATTTTTACACTTTCTGCACTCGCGCGCGCGCGCATATAGAGCCCCGCGTGAGCGGAATTCCCACGCGAGTGCGCAAGCGCGAACCTTGAAAAGCCGGAAGATAATGTTCGATTGTGCAAAGGGTCTCGCGTGCTGTACGTCCGCGGTGTGTTTATAAGAGAGTATACGGAGCGTAATGAACCAGTGAGATCGTTTACGAGAAACCCTGAATAATATCAGTGGTTCGAGGGGCTTTGCGCTCGAGTATGTTGGTTTTGCGCTTATTGCGATTGATGTGCTATTACTCGTAATGCACAGTCGTTGTGCCAAGGCTCTGATACTTATATATGCGCGATGCATTTATGAAATCCGATACGATTATATTAAGAGCATTTAATTGTATACAATCGCGTGGCCAACGCCTAGATGATTTTGAACCTTATATTAACGCGTATTTTTAATTATCGCTGCATGCGTTATCGATGAATCAAGAGATCTCGTGGGAACTTGGCGTACAAAGCGGTCCAATGCCGCCTACTCTGCATTCCATTATCGCGCGAATAAATATTATCTTTCTAATCGTCGGCGCGCAGCTAAACGTTCGTTCATTTGAACGAGTGGAACGGGAAAATTTGTTTAACAACTGCAGACTCGTACGAGAAGCGAACTTTCTTAATTAAGTGAAAACCTCTCCATCCACGTCTAATGTCACCGAATAAAGAGACGAAAATCGTAGAGTGAGGAGAGTCGGCGCGGGTAATTTAACGGCAATTTGTCGCAGTTACGAGACAACGAGATGGACGCGGAGAGAAAAAACGACAGTAAAGACAATTTCCAAACGGTTTATATTTAACTGCGCCGAAACGTGCCTTTCGTCACATCCGCGCGAGCCTCCGAGACTCGTCTCTCTCTTATTCTCTTCCGCGCCGGAAGTGTCATTTTTTAAAACTCTTACGTTTCTAATTGCCCGAAAAGCAAGCCCTCTATATCTAAATCTATCTTTTCTTCATGGCTGCTTGTCAGCTTGTCTCAGAGGATGAATCCTTTTACGCTTAACAAAAAAACTCCATCCATCACATTCAAAAGACTCATTTTCAAGCTTTGTACTTTTTAAACCTGCTGCACTTCTCAAATTTAACGTCACTGCAGTAAATTTCATGTACGAAATTATAAGAAGATCGGTTGCGCCTAACTGCATTTTCCTCTCGCTGGAAACGGGACAAGATCTCGCTCGATAAAAGGAAAATCAATCAAGGATTCCGCGAGGTACACAAAAAGTGTTCTCCGTAATCGAGTAAGTAAAGGCCGCTTTGATTCATAGCCCGCGAGAAAGCGTTTAATTCACACTTAATAGATAGCTCGCGTTTTTCATTTGTATTGATTCTTCCTTTCTAGGATTCCGGTTTGTAATTAACGTATATATATATATATAACGTATACACCTTACCCGCGCACGAAAATATATACTGTACAGCACGATGATAGAAGCCGGCAGAAAAATACGAGTGCGCAGTGCGCGGAAAATTTGCTTTGTGAAATCGGAAGAAAGTACTTATCGATAATGCGCGTATGTTCTTTGATGTAGTCCTTCTTTATCTTTTTGAGATTAATGTGTGTTTCTGTTGTGGAGTTGAAAAAACAGACAGACGAAACTTCCGTTACTATCTCAAATGTACTGAAGGATTACCTTACAATGACAACAGACTTTAGGCTGCTTGACAAACCAACACATGCTTGTTTTAGTGAAAGTTCTGTTATATTTACTTGTATGTATCTGTCCAAAAAGTATGTAGTTTTCATTAGAACTGCAGACGATTTTTCTTCTTTTACAAAAGGATGATTTGGAAGTTTTCTGTTAGGTTAAAAAAAAAAGGATCGGATGGACCAGCGCTTTATGCACATCTGTTAATGCTCGCGCTACGCGATCGCATTATGTTGCTGTCTCTACAACTGATTCCACTGACATCTTGAAATGAATAACTCCTACCAAAAATATCCTGCAGCATAGAAAACTTTTGTTTTATTGTATCCTTCGAGTTTAACACTTAATACTTCAAATAAAAATCAATTATTTTCAAGTTATGAAAGAAAATCGATGAATTTTATCAATTTTAGGAAGCAACTTTGCAATACAAAAAAGTTGTAAGTTTATTAGTTCATCAACTTCGTCTTTTTATACTTGACGACAAATAGATTTCTTTTTCAAGTTATAGCTAAAAAATTGGCCCAGTTTCATCTCGATCCGTTAAAAATTTGTGGAGAAACTCCATTAATTTGATAACATACACAGATACATCCTTGTATGAAAAAAATTTGTTCAAAATCAATTTTGATCGTCATAGAAATTTGTTTTGTTGTTTTGCATTAAAATAAATGAATTTTGAAACTCGACATTTTTGCGATGACAAAAGAATAAAAAGCTACTGTGCCGTGGTCGCACCTAAAAATGAATACAATAACTGCAGTGCAGAAAAATTGACAGACAAACATTTACTGCTAGAACTGCGAAGCATGAATGGAAAAAGATACATTGAAATAGAGGTTTTTTGGAATAAGGAGAAATTTAACATTGAAATATCGCGATACATTCGTGTATAATTGATCGAGAAATCTGCCAGGTGGCATTTTTTTGTTCATTCTATGAATACATTGGTAAATGAGATAATAAATAGGTAAAGAAAGGGCATAATTTTTTGAATAACGTCTAATATTGGTTTTTTTGTAAAGTGAAAAAAAAGAGTTTTCATGCAAATTCCCGATACACGTATCTACTCCAATATATATATATTCTCCTATTTTTCAGGCGAAAAAAAAATGGATTTGTGACGCATAAATTTGAATGGAATCAGTATTTTTATTATTCTATTGTCCGCGTAAAAGCACTTGATAAAACATGCTACTATTATGTTATTAGCCTCCAAACAATACGATCACAAGTAGACTATTTATTTACGTAAAAGATAACACAAGCTTAAACATCTGGCATGATAGAATAGAATCTAACGAAGCTATTGAGCTTATAAAGTGGAAAACTCTTAGCGGTCTGTCTAGTCAAAACTGGCAAGTCAGAAAACATGAAGTACAATAGTGTGATTATATTAGTCGTATTGGGATTATCAACCAATCTCTTCCTTCAGAAGGGTAATTTGTTTCTATAAATCGTACCTTAAAAGTATAAATCATTTAGCAGAATCTAAACAAATTGAGAATCTCTACAAGTTTACATACAAATGCTCTAAATCTGAATCAGTGATAATCCAATGACTTCTTGAAAATCAGTGTATAACATCTGTTCCGTGTTCTATATAAAAGGGCGACTACTCAAAATCCAATTCCAAAAAGTGACATCTCGCAAAAGACCTGCTCATTTCTCTTTAAAAATGTTACATTAAAATTATGCCGATATTTTAAGCTATCACCTTTTTAAACCAGATTCTGGAATATCGCTCCTTTTTATATTTTAATATCCTTTTGCTTCTCTTTTGATAGTCGAAGCGAGACTAAAAACCGAAGCAATCCTCAATGGACACGTCGGCGAATTCAAGTACCAAGTTGCCATAATGACAAAGTCTGGTAAAATCTGCGGCGGTGGTATTCTCGATGACGACCTGGTTTTAACGGCGGCCCACTGCGTGCTCGATAAGAAAGGAAAATTCTTGTCCGAGCTAAGTTACGTCATCGCCGGCGTCACCGAGGTTCCTGATAAGAAGAAAGTCGGAGTCGAAACGGAGGTCGAGCGAATTTACGTACCCGCGGAGTACAAACGTGCCAAGATCGACGAACTCGATTATCCTACTGGAGACATTGCTGTGCTCAAGGTATGATATAGGATTTTCTTCATAACGCAATACTTATACATATACAAGTATTCACTTGCTGTGTGTATTTCGAATGCATTATTAGAAGATTTAACGAAAAAATTATGTATGTACAAAGTTGAGAGTAAGGTATGTAGCATACGTTAAATAAGTAGTGCGCAATGTGGGTTTTACACATCTAGAAAACGCTAAATTAACGTCAACAAGTATGAGCTGTACTTATAATAGTAAACCCCAACTAGAAGATGGCATGGTTTTCCAATCTTTGATATAAAAGAGATCGACGTTACAATGTACTAGTTCAAATTGAATTAAGTAGCATTATAATTCTGAGCAATTAGAAAATGTGTTTATTTTTAATTACAGTTAAAAACCAGATTAGAAGTTGATAAACGCAAATTGACCAGGTTGCAACTACCTGCGTCCACTCCTTATCCAGCTCCGAGTTACCTATTGAAGAAGGCTATCGTCGCTGGCTTCGGATACGATCAAGTCCTGCAAGTAGAAGGGGACAATGAAGTCTATCTTGAGAAGATCCACAGCAATAAGCAAGTCAAGCTGCGATGGGGAAAAACGGAAATCGTTTCAGCCGCTGCATGCGCGATGCGATACAACTATGAAGTCTCTCCTAAGCATATTTGCGCTATTATGATACCGCGGGATGATGATAAACCAGTAGGAACCTGCGATGTGAGTAAAAGTGAAAAACCGCGAAATCTACTATCGTGCGTCATTTTCTGTACAAATTACAAATTGAATAAATGATACTATCGTTAATGTTTTTGCAGGGTGACAGCGGTAGTCCACTGGTCCGCAATGGCGACACGGTTATCGGTGTGGTAGGCAGCGGCAATCTAAGGTGCGATGGACCCACTTTGTACACGAGGCTTACGTCTTTCTTAGACTTTATCCACGATGCTAGGAAGGGTAGAAAGACACCCGATATGCGTCTTGCTATTTCTACCAAGAGGAAGGTTATCGGGATACCAGTTTCTGGCTACTATATGAAAGAGGTTTAGACTAATTACCTAGTCACCTAGTTATCATTTTATCGACGAACTTATTTATTTTGTTAAACGAATAAAGCTATATTATTTATTACCAAATATCTATGTGAATTTAATATTAATTTAATATTTATAAGTATAATGCATACGCTAATTCCTAAAAAATATTCCCATAAACCATCACGCGGTTATCTGTTGCTAAACAGTGTCAACTTACCTAAAATTCGTCGTTATACAACCATTAATTTTGAGGCAATTTTGAAACTGTATCGTTCACAAATATCTCGAAGTTTTAATAAAATAGAAAATTTGCATGCTCTATTTTCAACTAAATTAGTAGACACTCGATCAAGATTACTAAAATGCATAATACACACAGAGCTGACATAGTTTACAGAACCATTTACATACATTTTCTGTCGGCCACAACACAACACAACAAACCGCTCATGTATTATTCAAATCGACTCATCAAGAACGATCACAAGTCTGCAGCGAATGAAAAAAGAAAACGACATCCGTATCGATCTTCCGATGAAACAAAACAAAGAATTTGTGAGAGGAAAAAATTTTTTGAAAGCTTCCAAATCGAACTAGATTCCTCTTGTTTTGTTCGATCCTCTACTCTGCACAGATTGAAAATTTGAATTTCAAAGGAAGATCAGAATAAAGTTGGCAATGAACTAGCTTTTCGCTATATAGCTTCAATGTAGTTTTACTCTATAACAATAGAAGGAAGCTTAAAGAGAGTTAATAATCTCGTTCAACATCCATACTTAACAACAAACTTGACATCAATAATATTATTCGAACTACGTTGGATCCAAGAGGATAAACGTACTTATCCAGTACCGCCTCGACGCAGAGCAATAAACTACTCAAGGCGATTTTTCCAGTCGAATCCAGCGGAGCTGCACAATGCCGATCCGCAAGTAGTAGGCGCACGAATCAAAGGCGCGAAGGGAATCATTAGCCGTCAAAACGGCGCGCACGCGACGAATTTACGAGGCGACCTTGGGACGAAGCAGCAGCAGCAGCAGCGGAGGGACATCGTGACGGCGGCGACCTAAGTATAAGCGCGGCGGCGAGAAATCAAGGTTATTGCGGCCGTGGTATACATATAGAGGAGACCTCGGGGGGAAACGTCGCCGCAACGCACCGATGCCGTGGAGGCGTGGAGAATCGTTAATGCGCCGTCCGAGCCGCGCGCACCTCTCCTAGGCAGTATACGCGTAACTTTGTCGTGCCGAGCCGAACGCGCGCACCGCTCGCCTTATTATTGCAATTGCCTCGAATCGCCTCGAATTGCTTCGCGCAAGGGGATAATAGAAAACTGGCGTAAAGGTGCGGACGCGATTTATCTTTTGAGATTGGTGCACTGCTCGATTGCGGCGCGTGTGCAGATTGTCTCGGGCTGTCGGTAATCGAGGGATGGACAATGGATTTCCGGCTGATTTATCGGCCCAAGATCGATGTTGGGCTACTCTAGCTCTTATGCTTTTCACGTTTTGCAATTTCTATTCGATAAACTATTGATATAGCTTCGGTAAAAACGTTTCAAATAAAACGTGTCAAGCGCTTTACATAATTCGTTATATATTTTTATCTGCAGAGACACATTTCATAACGAAAGCCTTTGTGTCTCTGTGATGTTGATGTTTTTATAATGCTGATATTCAAAGAGATAAAAACCAGTATCTTTTGCTTTATGCTAGCAAAAAAAGCTTGAGTGATATATATATTGAGCGATACTTCATCCATGACGAATTATGATTAAGCGATGCTTATCTCGTTAAATATTAAAAACACATTTACTTGTTCCCCGATCCGAACATGGTCCAGTAAACATTGCGTACTTTTACTAAATCGATATAACATAAATATGACAAATGACAATGATATCTAATTATCAAATAAAAGTTCGGGTTATATGGAGTACTTGTCGCTTATAAAAAGGATATGTCCGAAATATCCTTCGGAACTCAGAAGTTCTAGAAAGTAGAAAAAAAAAGAAATCCATCCCATGAACGGAATAACGTATACTCAGCTGTACTCGGCCTCATCACTCCACTTCCCGTAGGTAACATAACAAGATCATCGAGCGCCGGCAACGTATCCGCGATGAGGTAACGCGCACGCGTCTACCGTCCACCCACGGCATACAAAGTAAGCACAGAACCCGAAGCCAAAGGCGAGAAAAGAAAAAGAGAAGCATATAAAAGAAGAGTGGACGAAAAGCGAAAGAAGGACGACGACGCGCGGCGCTGCACGAAAACGACGCCGAAAGAAAAGAGGTTATAAGTACGCGGGACCAGCGAGACGCGACCGCCTTTTGTCTCCCTTCCACGCACTCAACAGCTGATTACCATCATCATCATCATCATCAGCCACGCAAGAAAATAAAAACAGAAAAAACAGAAGAAGCATCGCGTGGTTGCGAAATTTTGTAACGTCAAACGGGCGACGCGCTTTTATCGTAATCCGCGCCGTGCAGTTGCGACAATTGCTCTCTATATAAATATGTACACGCACTGCGCTCTCTTATCCCGCGTATACGTAGATGTACATGTATGTGTATGAAGGTAGTAGAACACGGCGTTGTCGTTAATGAAATTGCGGGCTTTCCAGGTGAAGGTGAATGTCGAGGCGAAAACACGCCCACCAAAGCGACTGGATTAGAGCGGATTTTCGCCGCGTGAGATTTTATTGCTCGCGGGCTTTTCCCTTTCTTATTTATACGCGTGTATTATCGCGACTTTTTATAGGTATATAGAGGAAGGAAAATTTAAATGTGGCGCGCGTGATTTTAGACCGAACGTTTATTAGGCCGTTGGAAAAGCCGCGGAAGCGGCGGATGTTTAAATTATTATTGTAATTGTGAGCGGTGCCTCAAAGAAAACTCTTCTTGCTGCTGCTGCTGCTGCGTAGTGAGGACCTTTTTTTGGCTGGAATTGAGTGTATAAAGAAAATTTGCTTGTGCCTAGAGAGAAGAAAGATATATTACTTTGCTGGTGGATAATTGAAACGTTTTTAATGCAAGAGAAACTTTACTTTCCATGACTGGATTATCTATGTTGAAGGTCGAACTTTAAGATAGGCGAATTGTTCCTTTGAATGTTATCGCCAAAAGGATATTATAAATTTTCAAGCGTCTCGTTTAAGCGTACAAAGAAATCGTAATCTGAAGCAAATACCATTGAAGCTTTTAAATGATGCCTTTTCGATGAAAAGCTCGCCACAAATAATTTGTATAATTTTGGGATCAAAAGAAACTCTTTTTCCTGATTTGAAACTTCTCTTCCGAGTCTCAGTCGTATATATGCGTATACTCGAACGCAGCGTACACATATACCTACGTATTTATTTGCAAAGTGATTGCAGGCTTTTATGCGCGGCGACTTAAATTTCCAGTTTTGAAATGAGTAGTACAATAATATAGCATCTTGGCATCAACGGCAAACGTTTTGCATAATTCCTTGTATTAAATGAATCCGTTTATATTATCGATGTTATAATGGACTTTCACTTCTCGGCGCAGCTTCCTTATTATTTATTCAAATATTTGCTATTTTTAGATTAAAGTTAAATGTAAAATTTAACCAATATACTTAATTGTTTGTACAGTGTTTAAAATAATTGATTTGCAAGTATGAAATGGCTGCAGAATATATATATATATATTTGTATTAGCCATCTGCACAAACCTTAATAGTTAGTAGTATTGAAATTAATGAATATTTTCACTCTTACTTTGAAAGAACTGTAGAATTATATTTCTGAATTATCTCCAACTACATTTTAAAATAATTTCAACGTAAAAATATAATTTTATCTTCTACTAGATTTCACAATTTTGAATTTATCCACTTACTAGTTGGATAAACTCAAAATAAAATTTGTTTATAATGCAATTTTATCAAAGAAAGTAGCTGTTTACATTATTATAGCTTGAACTAAGGTAAACTCCCAGGATCCGCGGATGCAGCACGTGTAATAAAGTAGAGAAACAATTATTGCAGTTTCCTCGAGCTGTTTTAATTGCCTTATTGCTGTGAGAGCGGCACGAGCGGGTAATTGGCGAGATTTTAAAAGTATTTATAAAAAGAAACCGCGCGGAGGGAAAAGAAAATGCTTTTGATAAATCGGTATCATCGATCGTAACACAGGTAAATCGTAATTTTCCGACCTTCGGAAGCTTGCCAAAGCCAAGTGTGCGCGGATCTGTCGATCGTGTACTTATTATCGAGATCGATTGAAAAATTGAATCTCTCTCGCGAAGCCTGCTGTACTGTAATTATTGGCTATAAATAAATCCGCGTATGGATACGAAAATCCTTTCTGTCGAGTCGTTTAGTGGGTAACATTTAATTTTATATGTACCTATTATAAGATACCCTTTCAAAGTATCTTTAATGATAGTGCGATTTTTCAGAGTGAGAATTCTATATCGATGTTCTTTTATGCCGACTCCCATTGTTATAGGAGTGTACTATAGGCTATTGGTAGAATTAAAACTAATGGCTGCTTTAGCTTGGGTATAAGATTCGCTCACAGAGAATCGCATGGCAAATTTATGAAAATAGCTAGAAATTGAGGAAAAAAAGTTTTCTTTTTATCCACGTTTATGAAATAGCTTCTAACGACGTCAAAAGTGAAACCAAAAATTCAATACAGTATGTTTCAACAGTCGCGAATCCGACAAGTCAATCCACTCACTCAAACAAACAGATACAAAAAAGACTTATGTAATTCATTTTATTCTTTCGCAATACGTTGACTTTTTCTTTCGACTGAAAAACTGCCTTACCTAAATCGACTTATACCAAGTGTCAATGCACCTCTCGGCCCAAAAACAAACCATCACCTCAAATCCACATCGTCTCATTTATCGCGACATATAAAAGCTTATATACACACGCAAACAGCCATCGTGTCCCATAAAATCTCTCAACATAATAATAACATAGAAATTTAAAAGACTTTCTCACGCGCGCAGAGCAGTGTAAGCCGCAAAACATAAAATTACAGTGCGAGGCGCAGCGAGGCGCATAAGAAAAGGGGACGCGCCATGCGCATATGCACCGTCGCCGCCACGGTCATTAATGGTACATATATATATGTGCACACAGATCGCTCCTCTGCACGGCCTCTTCCCGTATGCGAAATATCGAGTTCACCTGAATAATGTCGCGCGGATCGACTGCATAACCGCCGCGGCTCATGCTTATTCATCGGCCTCGCGTACGCACAGGATCTAAAAATATAACCGCGGTGGAAAAAAAAGAGAAGACGCGTCGCGTCTTTATACAAATTGATCTCGCCGGCCGCCTTTACACGTAGACTTGGTATATATATATATAAAGTGGACGATCGTTTCGCAAATCACGCGAAAACACGGGTGTAGGGAAGGAGAAAGAGGATGAAGAGATGCCGCGTGCGGTATCATTATTTCCTCGTGCATTAACGATCGGTATGTATAAGGAAGGACTTCTCGTTTTCCGCGGCATATATAATTGGTTTGTTTGCAGTTCGAAGACGTGGTGTATAATCACTTGGCTCGCGGATGAACTTGTTATTCGTAAGTAAAGGGGGTAAATCCGCTGTACTGCATCGCTCGTTTATAGCTGCTTTGTATATAGGTAGGTATCAAGGGCTTCGCGTGAAATTCGAGATTGCGCGCGGGAATAACTTGGGTTCGAGGTAAACGTCGCGGTAATTGAAAAGCGAAATCTTTTCTTTGCGCGTTGGTAAATCGGTCTCGAAATCTTTATCCTACACTTTCTGTGTAGCGCGATATCTCTGTTTACATTACGTAAAATATTGGCTCGATAAAACATTTAAATAACTTTCATACTAGAAATGAATCATCATAATTCCTGTAGTTAGCTCGGTGCTCTTTCCACGCGTGCGGGCATCGATTCACTCGCCGAAGCTCGTAAGTAGTCGTGTAAGTTAACTGTGAGCGCATCGGCTATGCTCTCAATAAATTCTTTCTAATTGTTTCTTATTTTCTGCAATAGATCGTTATGGCTACCGGTAACGCCACTCGACGATGCAGCTGTATCGAGGAGTTTTTATAATCTCCCCTGCAGCATGAGTCCATTTTACTAAATCAGTTTGAAAACTGGTGCTATTAACTTCTTGTCTTTCTTGTTTTTCTTTTGGGATTCAATTACATTTTAATTACATTTCAGAAAAACATAGGGATATATACACGTTGTGACTCGCGCGTTTATTAATGTACATTACGACTTCGTTATTGCACGAATATAATTATCGATACGTAAAATTATTCAATATTTTGACACTCTGTATAATCTAAAATTCTAATGGAAAGTCTAGCTATATTTGTCAGTAGGACGTAGAAGCTGCCGCTCTACGCCATCAACATTGTATTCTCTAAAATCTCTTAAGATAGTCCTCGAGAAACATCTCAAACATTATAATTCCTGAAACTTCCCATGCACTCCAACCAAAACAAACATGCGCATACGACGTATACAAGTTCCTCGATCGCTGCGCATACACATATTTTAAATCTGCACGAGTTACAAACTCGCCATCTCGGCGACAGACAAGCGCTACACGCGCCTAGATAAATGATCGAGCACTGCAGCAGCTACGAGAGAAAGAGAGAGAAAGAGAGAGAAAGAGCCGCTCACGCACTTCCTATTACGGCTAGACCCGCGGCGCGTCTACACGTGGGTGGCAGCTGTCTTTCTCTCTGTGCGAGTGTGTATACAAGCCAACGATACACGCGAATCGCTTGTCTCTTTCTCTCTCTTTCTCTCTTGAGGAGGAGGAGGAGGAGGAGGAGGAATCGTGCGCGAGCGTTTATCTGTACGTGAGCTCTATTCTTAGATGCAGCGCTAATCGCGATTGACTTCTGTTTTTGCTGTTACAGTGGGTGAAATGGTGCAGTGGTCGATATATATGGTCATCGTTACCGCGCTACGATAGATTTCGGCGACGAGGGTAGAAGTTTGGATGCAACTGGTGAAGAGTTGCTCAAGATCAATGTCTCGAGACGCGGATGAACGATTATAAAAGCAGGACATCTTTCATCTTTTATCTTTCGAATAAAACATTACAATCCTGAGACTCGTTGATAAAAGTAAGTTCTGTGAATTACACGAGAACAAAGGCAGCTCGTTTGCTGCAAACGAACTATACGCCATTGCAGCTGCAGTAGAAAATAGTGCAAATAAAATCTCGACCGACATTCGACGCCGTAAATAATAATAGAAATGCACACACGAGAACGAGCGAATCTCCCAATGATGCGCTAGACATCCGAAGCTGAGAAATAGAATGTCGAATGCACCGGTGTAGGAAATGAAAAGTTGAAGCCCTGTATCCCAGCCGCGCAGCACCGAATGCCTGTCTCCTCGCAAGATCGCCCTCGCCGCTGCAAAGAGGCACATAAAGCCCGCGTCGCAAAGATCCCGGTAGAGTTTTCGCCCGCAAAACCAATGCGACGCTTAAACGCATCGCGCGTGCTCCGCAAGATCAGTCCAAGATAATGAATTCGTCGAGCTCGGGTCTCCCGAGTCCTGCACTTCTCTCGCCGGCTGAATGGCTCTGAGGAGTATAATACGCGTGTGCACACGAGGAGCTGGCCGCGAGCCGCACCAAATATGCGCCGCCGTCTGACGTCATTCACGCAGAGAGAAACGGCTCGACGCTGCCTGTGTTACGGAAAAGCGAGCGGGAAAATTTCGCCAATGACTTCATCCGCGTGCGGCTGCTGCTGCTGCTACTGCTGTGTAGGTATACATGCATCGCATGCACACACGCGACTTTTACCGCTTTGTCCCGTGAGTTGCAGCGATGATTGGCGCCACGACTGCAGCCGTCGCTTATCGTTGACGACGTTGACGTACGTTCCAGTTTTTCCTTTTCTCTCCGTACGATATAGGTATTGTTGGAATTATTGCGCTAACCGTGCAGGCTACGAAGTTTCGAAAGTTTTATGTGGGTTTTATGCGACTTATGGGATTGGCTGTCGCGAGAGATGTCATTTTTAACAGAAGTTTCATCGATAGGCGCAGATAAGAGAATATGCAAATAAGCGAGGGAATAAGAAATATAAGCCTCTGCACAATGCCTTTGTATATTCGTAAGCTGGAAAAGATTACATTTTCCATATTCTATACCGTATAAAAAGCTGGAGTGCGAAAAAATTCATAATTAATGTTTGTTTGCGGAACGCTTTCACCGCCCAATATATATATAAGTAATACGCACTGCAGCGCGAGTCCCGATCGACTGAACAATATAAGGCTTATCGCTCATCTCGCGCGCCACGAAATTCCTCGGAGCTCCTCGCACCGAAGCGTAACACTTTCGTGCGCGCGTCGCTCGCGCTTGCGTTTACTTTATGAGTTTTGCCACCGCGCAGAGCGACAATAATCCCATATAGTCGCCGGAAGAATTTCCGCTCCCTCGCGCTACTGCAGCAGCACACGTTTCACTCCCGCGGCGCGCGACGTATACAACGTGAGAAACTCTCGAGTGCAACCCATTGAGTTTGGGTCGTGACAACGGGGAAATCGAGAATATATATTGCTATGCGTCGAGAGGAGCGTTCGCACTTTAACGGCCTTCGATTGCGCTGACTTTCTTGGCCTTGATTCGTGCCGCCGTGATTCGATCGACCCGCGCCTAAGAATGACTTTAGCCCAGTTGCTCGCCCAGTTGTCTCCTTTTCTGCTTCTGTTCTTGCTTTCTTGCTTTTTGTTTTTTGTTTTTTTGCCCTTTTGACGCTGCACGTACGCGATTCGTGTGCAGTGCGATGACGAGATCTTGTTTCTTTTTGATGGTTCGCACGTATATATGAGTGTGCACGAGCGGCCCGATAACGGGATCTTCTTTCCCTCGATTCTTTTCTGGGATCGGAGGATGCCTGTACTGTGCGCTTCGAGTGCCGATAGATTACTAATAAGTATACGGACTGCGGTAGATTTTGGGCTTTTCTCTTACTTTGAGGACGAGCTGGATACCGGTATCGCGCGTTTCATACCTTCGAATCGATTTAGCTTTGTATAGTTTCATTTCTACGCCAGGAATGTTCGACGTACTTAGATCGATCATTTTACAGATTTAAACCTCTTTGGTTAATATAATTATTATGAGAAAATAAAGAAGTTTTTATTTATTATCGATGCCTTGCAACGTTAATTAAACTTGAATATATCGTTCGCAGAGAAA
>UELU01145589.1:24922-39236 GCA_900490025.1 Megastigmus dorsalis | reverse complement strand
TTTTTTGCCCTTTTGACGCTGCACGTACGCGATTCGTGTGCAGTGCGATGACGAGATCTTGTTTCTTTTTGATGGTTCGCACGTATATATGAGTGTGCACGAGCGGCCCGATAACGGGATCTTCTTTCCCTCGATTCTTTTCTGGGATCGGAGGATGCCTGTACTGTGCGCTTCGAGTGCCGATAGATTACTAATAAGTATACGGACTGCGATTTAGCTTTGTATAGTTTCATTTCTACGCCAGGAATGTTCGACGTACTTAGATCGATCATTTTACAGATTTAAACCTCTTTGGTTAATATAATTATTATGAGAAAATAAAGAAGTTTTTATTTATTATCGATGCCTTGCAACGTTAATTAAACTTGAATATATCGTTCGCAGAGAAAGTTTTTTTTCGCAAATAATTGCAGGTGTAACTAAAAACTAGCACGTTATAGTTCGCGCTTTTCGAGATTAATATGTTAATATGTGCAACGGTATCAAGTGTTTAACTTTATTGTATAAACTGAAAATTAAGTCAATACAATTAACAATGCAAAGAAACGATCTTACACAATCAACGATATAAGTGAGAGTAAAGACAGTTACTCGCTGAGGTTGCAGTTAGACCGAATTAGAAATCGAAAGCGCTTACACATTTCGTTTAATTAATGAATGCCATTTACGTTATTTAATACAAGCTTCGTGCACAACTCGAGCACGCGGTTGCGTGCGGCTACTTTGAAAATTTCGAATTCTCGCAAAAAAAAAATTCTAATCAACGATAAAATGGCAAATTAGCGCGCATAGCGAATATCTCATTGTTTTCCATTCCCATTGATACTCGAAGACTCGCCAAGAACGTATAGACAAGAAGAGATGATTTCCGAGTGACTGCATTCCGCGCTCGTGTGATAGTTTGATAGTTTCGCGCCGAATATGGATATATTTCGTTTCGCTCTCGGATTCGAGATCGTATACCGCGCACACGACTCCTTATACACGCGCGGCTCCTTTTTTCTTTCCTTATCCTCGCTCCTCGCTCATCCCGCCGCAGATTAATGTCAATGTCGAGAAACTGCTCCTCGCTGCAGTCCAACGACTCGTCGTGCTCGCGTATTTACTTCGATTCCTTCGCGATCTCGTCGAAAAATGTCAAAGATTCGGGCCGGATCGTTGGCCTATCGTCGCAAGAGAGATGATTTTTTTTTAAACAATGTGTGGGGAACGCAATTTTTCAATATAGGCTACTGTACAATTTTTACTTTGACATTTTAAATGAAAAATGCAATGTCGCGCTTGGCGCTATCGATCGTCGCACGCTCATCTAGTTGCAGAAAAAAATATAATACGAAATGATCGAAAGCGGCAAGATAAGCACAGATTATCAGTGGATCGCAGTGGAATCGCCGCCTAATTTCAATAAACGTCGGTGCAATAAATCTGCCGCGTGTCATAATAAAAGCCGGCGTCGACGAACGAGAAAGAGCTAGCGATCCGTATGCGCGCGTGCATCGGTACTTTGCGCAGCAACAGCACCCGGCAATTTGACCAAGATACGACAAGCGGATAAATAACACAGCTACTGCGCTCTAGCCCCCGGACATCTTTCCGTTTTATGTATATACCGCGGAGCTCCGTACGCTCCATACGCAGGGAAATTCTCAGAAGCAAAGCTGCTGGTCGGCAACAAAAGACTCGCGTCCGGAGTATTCTCTAGATTCTCTATGGCCATTCGTTTCCACCCGCGATGTACGCGATGTTTTAATTCTGCGCTGCGGTTATACATGCGTATGAATATGCCGCTACTGCAGTGAAAAGAATTGCAAAATATGGAGTACAGAATTTCGGAAAAAATAAATTCTCGAGCATAACAGTTTTCGCGAAATAATTCTTGTGCAAAACGGACCGCGCTCTCGCTAACGCTCGAAAAAGTATGAGGAAAAGGCAATAATATCGAAAGCTACATGGTTGCGGAAATTCAAGAGAGAGAGAGAAAGAGAGAGAGAGGAAGCCGCCGCACCTTTAACATGCACGCCTGCACTAAACCAAAACGGTTATGCGCAAACGGTCTTCCCACCCGTGCACACGCTCTTTAGAGGTCAAAAGTCTGTCCAAAATACGCGCGAGAAAATAAAAAAAGATCCGTTCAAGAAGCATTTTTGACGCGCCATCCTCGCCTGTACAGCAGCACGCGTGTACTACTATGTTCCTCTCTCTCTCTCTCTCTCTCTCTCTCCTTCTGAGCCTCGTAAAAGTAAAAGCGCAGTAAAATCTCTCTCTCGGCGGCGGCGAAAATATTCACGCGCATCGATCTTTATACGCGCGCGAAGGGTTAAAAGGTGTTTCCCATGCCAAGTGTCTATACGTTACTAGGAGCGTTTAAAGACGGACAAAGGAAATCAATTGCGCCGCCCGGAGAGAATATACGTATATATACACGTTTGTATCTCGGAGTCGGTTAACATTAAGTGCTGCAGCTATGTTTATATCCGTGGATGGGTAGTTGGGTGCCCGCTGGGAATGAGACAAAGAGCTGCAGCGGATGAGTTTTCCCCCCGCACAGTTGCAGTAGAATCCGCGCGCTCGCCGCGACAGATTCTTGTATACTTGTTGCGCGGCTAAGTAAGTACACAAGAATTTGCTGGAAATGCTTGTATATAAATTCTCTGGGAGGAGGGGGATTACGGAAATTTGCGTACGCTGCGCGCAGAGAGGGGTACCTTTGCTTTAAGGACTTTGTTTGTCGTGGGATTAAGGATGAGAGACTCTTTTACAATTGATCGATTACCTAAGCGCATATATATATATATATATAAGTATATGGAAGTATTATAAATAAAAATTCCATCACTGTTTTACTTTATTTCTACTCCATTTAGTTTGATCATAATTCTATGATTCATTCAAAGCCAATCCAAGATCAAATGTTACCCGTACTGCTGTATAAACTGGCAACGAATTTTCCATCTCTCGCAAGATCTTCGAACTGCATACGTCAGCGGCAATCCCTGCATGCTAATAAATGCTGGCTCGCGTCGCGTGCTCACATTAAGGACAGGCGTAATTATTGACCGCCGAACACGATAATAATCATCGCTCATCGCGCATAATAATCCCACAGCAACCAGCAGCTCCTCTAACCGCTAATGACGTCTCTTATATTATTCAATAACGCGACATAAATCTCACGCCAAGGCGCGCGCGGCCGATAAAAGTGCGGTACAGCCCGAACCCCCGAGCGCATCCTCGGGCCTCGCCGAGAAGGAAGGAGAAAAAGCCTGGGATCGTTAAGTATACGCGGTGTATCGACCGGATCGTCTCGCTCAGATATATAAACATCCAATTAAACAAGTGTACAAGATAGGTAGTGTCGTCTTTTATGGGCCTCGAACGGACGACTTTGGTGCAGAAAAAACATGCGAATTCCAAGTGTTGATATTGTAAGTAGGAGTACGCGTAAATAATGAATGACACGAAACAACAGTGAATAACTCTTATCCGCGGCGAAATCCTTAACTACCCTTGTTTTTAAATCGTTTTCCAGACTTTGATCATTTAAGATAATGTTCCATTTTGAGGTACAAATTTTTTTCTCCAGAGGAGAGAGAGAGAGAGAGAGAGAGACGAAACCAGCTTAAATGTGAAATACCTCTTACAAAGATAAGAATACGATTAAAACCAGAGCTGAAACGACTCGGTAAATTTTGAAGCTTCACATCGCATATCCGAAGCTTTGAGACGAAACGTTCCGCGTGCACGTATAAGACAAGAGGCTCGAATTAATCAGAACCTCCGGAACGATCGCATCTGAGTAATTTCGCGCTTAAAGCAGGATTTCGCGTGGAATGCGCCGCTGCAGCCCGGCACGAGTTACTTTATATGTGCCCGAGCGCGAGAGATGCGAGCCCGCGAATTTATAGGCACCGCCTCGACTCTTACGAGTATCCTATATCCAATGCAAACCAGTTCAGCCGTATACATATGTATAAAACTTTTTCCCCAACTTCGTAGCGTTACGATTATTTCGCACGTGATAAGAGTGACACTTTTTCTCTCTAATTATGCCAGGTTTTTTGAGGCGTCGAGTTGTCCAAGTGCATAATACATACTATATACCAATACATTATGTTAGAGACGATAATTTTACGATGATTTAAAGCGGTCTTTGGTTATGCCGATGATTTATAACTTTTTGCAGCCTTTACGATTTTGGAGAGAAGGTGAAAATTAAAATCAAAGCGACTTTTATCGTCGTGAACGATGTGCAGCAGCGCGTGTCGCAATGTGCAGGCTCGCACCGAAAAAAAAGATCGTTACTCGCGCAGGCCGATGATTTTTCGAAACCCTTAATTTCGTTGAATTTATGTGCACACCGTGGATACGTACACTCGTGGTATTTTCATTGGATGCCGAATTTCGTATGGCAGCGCGAGTATATTGAAATATAAAGTCACAAAGTGTGGGTGCACATAAATTAAGTTACCACCATTTGAAAATTGACTTTGAGCTTCTCCAGGCGCACCTAAGAATATCTACAGTTTATTGTTTTGACTTTATTAATTGGATGTAAAATCAATGTATTTTGTGGCTGCTGATTATAAGATTGTAAACTAGCGCAACTGCAGCCGGCCGAGATTTCTCTCGGCAGATTCGCAATTTTTTCAGCTCGACCCAAGTCCTCGCGCAGCTCAAAAAGCGTCCTTTTGAGGCCTAACCCACAATACAGGCTAACTGCAGTTCTAGCGCTCATTAAGCACTACTAAACGTCCGAGGTAACAAGTGGAAACACTCAACTCGGGGCATTTATATTAACCTCTTACTACTACTACTACTACTCCAGCTCTTGATCTCCTCTTTTCTTTTTTTTCCTTCGCCCCGCTAACGAGTGAGAAAATTGAATTCATTCAAAAGTGCAAAGCTTATAGCGAGCAAGAGAATTGCAAAATACGTCCATCGTGCGCGTAAATAATCATTAGCTACTACACCTACACCCGAAGCGAATAATGATTGTTTATCGCGAAGTATAGCGACAGGATTTAATATGACGATGTGCTCATTCAAGCATTATAGACGCCGCCTTTGTTTTAAACAATTATATCCATCGATAAAAGTTGAGTTGAGTCTTGGTGGGGGGACTGGGGACATGGCAAGTTGACACAGTTACGACACACAACTGCTTTGCAAATCGAGCGACAGTCATTTTTTTCTTTTTTTCAATGATTAACAAACGGACTCGATCCTTAAAAAATACAACGAGCACATCGCTATTAAAACTAAGATTTGCATTTTTATTGCACTCGCGCGGTTAAGCGCCAATTAAAACGAATTAGTTGTAGAAACAAAAAAGAAACCCAAATCAGCATAGCCATTATCTCGCTTTTAAAAACAATAAATACAGCTGCCGGCGGTCGATTTTCATTATTCATTTAGAAGAAACGCGCGCGGCTATACATATATAGAGTGTAGTAAACGTCGCGAGACAGCTCCCAAACAATTAAAATCGATATACGGGCAAACGATAAAACTTGGATCTCCGAATATGTTATCAGGCGCGATAGCGGAGAAGAAAAAAAATTAGGTATACCTCGGCCGTGGCCAAACGCAATAATAGCGCCGGCAACGAAAAGGAAAAAAGAAAACACAACGGTAGGAGGAAAACAATTACTTATACCGTTGCAGGACACACCGTTTGGACTCCGTAGTGTATAAGATTTTCGCGCGTGCTTAGTCGCTTGAATTACGAATTTTCCCACGGGCTACGATTGTTTCGGCCCTATACCACATACACACACACACGCACACCCATATATACGCATGCGCTGTGCTATACTCGTATAGTATAGGTATTATACTTTTGTTCTCTGTGTTAGAAAGCCGAGGATTTTTCTTTTCTTAGCTTCGCGCTCCATGGCTCGTAACTATTGGCTAAAATTATGTTAACTTCTTAATTTGCATTTTGATGAAAATAATGAATATGTCGGTCTGTGCAGCCGTTGCGCATTTCAGTTACCTACTGCACATATGTAGTATATCGTTTCTTGCTGCATTTTTGCGTGAGGTTTTTCCTTTTTTGTTATATTTTAACTACTGTATTTACTCGTTTGATGATGATGGAAAAATCTATTTTGAAAATATAGTGCAAGGGTGTACGCATGTGTTTGTGAGAATATCTCTTAATGAAATGAGTAAATGACTATAACGAAAAATGGACTTATATCTAAATTCCAAGAAAAGTAAACGTGTCTTGCAGGAGAAGAATTAAGTAACATCGAACCCAAAGTCACTAATTAATATATGTTTTTTCCACGTAAAGGTTAATTTGTAGTTTCCTTCCTTTTTTACCACTG
The DNA here is from genome assembly GCA_900490025.1 of Megastigmus dorsalis. Taxonomy (NCBI): domain Eukaryota; kingdom Metazoa; phylum Arthropoda; class Insecta; order Hymenoptera; family Megastigmidae; genus Megastigmus; species Megastigmus dorsalis. The sequence goes on along the minus strand of UELU01145589.1, from coordinate 32,904 downwards.
AAAACTCGCCGCTAATTATTTCATTTTGAAACAAAACGTTTAAAATTTTCCTAATTACTATATGTTTATTTTTTATTAAAAAATAAATAGCTCCCATAATAGAATATCCATACAAGCTCATGAAAGTCTTTTATAAAAAAAAAAAGACACATTACATTGATTTTCGTAATCATCGAATCAAGCGAACCATAGAAAGAGTCAATTGAAAAAAGGTAAACAGGTAACGTCGCGTTTCGATTAATCGGATAAGTTTGAGTGTGCGCGGCCCATCCTTTATAGAAAGCTATCCTCCAACGATTTATAATAATAGGCGCGCGCGAGTTAACGTAATAATTTCCATTTCTCCGCGAGTAGATGCGCGGCGCGCCGCGAAAATCATCCGTGGATCATCCGTTCATTAGAGAGCTTCTGGACTTTTTTTCTCTTCATTCCATAGAGGTGATTACGGGTAAAAAAGTGTGGACTATTATCGTCCCTGCTTCTTCCTAAACGAGAAAGCGCTTGGGATTATATTTGCCGCGGATGAGTTGTTGCAGCGAGTGTTCATCGATGCGCCGCTTGAATTTTCGAGAATCCACGCGGCTAATTTCATCGACGTGATTGGATATTAACCGATTCCGACTACTTGTATCTGATAAGCGATTGACATAATCTCGGCTATTTGTCTGTGTGTGTATGTGTGTGTGTGTGTGTGTGTGTGGCTGCGCGAATCGAATGGTTTCTCTCTGTGATGTGGACGGGCCGTGTATAAAGTAAACTGGAAAGTAAGCTGGTTTTGCTTACGTCAATAGCGCCGAAAAAAGAATCGCGTATTTTATAACTTTCAAATGCACGTGGAATTTCAAGTGCAGATTTCTATGAGCGGTCTTGTTAAGTGTTTTTGATAGACTGAATAAATATTCGAATAATCATTCAATAATTATGATTTATTGTTTGGCAAATTAGAATAATAATATTTAAGCTTGAAAATTATAAAGGTTACTAGATGGGAAATATATATACCGACTGATATTATACCTAATTATTAATTGCATTACTTACTTTATAAATAAAAATGATGCAATAAGAAGGAATATTATTATTTGTTAAAAATAAATGCCTAAAAAGTGTGGTTTTTAAATAACTGTATATATTTAAGAGATTGTACAAAAGAACGTCAAAATTTGTACTGAATTATTTTGATCATGTATAGTCATATTCAGAATTCTCATTAACTTTTTTTACCGTATTTAGTGTATTCAAAAACTTTAAAAATGCTTATAAATAATTAATTTATATACTTAATCAATTTGGGTAAGTATTTAGTTTCAGTATAACCTTGTAAATCATATACATAAAAGTAGCTTGCATAAATTTTCGTTTCAAAATAAATATGCGATAATAAATTAAAAATTTCAATGATTTTTTTATACATCATACAGATGAAAATGATTTGTAACGGTAATTAAAAAAAAAGAATTATATTGTAGAAGCGGGTTTTGAGTTTCTAGGAACTAAAATACTCGTCTCATATTTCTTTGCCGTTGACTTGGTTATAAGGACATGTAAGGTATAAAAAAATTAATATTACAGGAAAATAAACATTTTTCTTAATCAACTGAAATAGTAATATAAACTGTCAAGTCGAATTTAAGCAAAAACCAATATAATATTTAAAAAAGTACTTGGAAGCTATACCGAGTTAATTACCAATATTAATGAAAAAAAAACAAAATAAATAAAAGCAACTTCGTGTTTGAATCTCGATGTTTCTCGCGCTTGGTTTATCATTCGAACAAGGCGAAAAGAATTCATGCATCCATAGAATCTTTTCTCAATGCCATGTACTTGGAGCAGTTTTTTGAACTGCGTATACACATCAATTAAAGAAAATCTGCCTAACTTTCTCGTTATTCATTACAGATATCTCCTTTCTCGAAATTGCTGCGTAAATTATATATTTATTCATTCGTCTAGCTATAAAATTGATCGAGCACGATTTTCACGCCTTACAAAATAACGACTTAATCGCATCTACCGCAAAAACAAAAGGAAACAGCGAGATCAGCTAAAATCACTCTCTTTAAGCAAATCGATTATTTAGCGTTGTTCATGGAAGAAAAAGGGTCCGCTTTCGCGGCCGCGAACGTCGACGGCTCTCGAGAGCCTAATACAGGCATCAAAAAGCTCCCGCGGCCACCCCAAAGCAATCACCGGGATTTCGCCACATCTCCCCATTGCGCGCACAACAACGGCATCGGCCTATACTCCGAAATAAACAAACCCGCCGCGCGCCAAGCTGCAGCGCCATGCAGACCGATCTTTAATTATCCGTCCGCTTTCGCCGGCAGTGAGATCGGCAAAATTCCCAACGCAACCTTTCCGCGCTCCCGCCGCCGCCGCAGCAGCAGCAGCAGCAGCGGCAGTCGATCGACATTCGAGATCTCGCGGCTATTTCACTCCAGAGAGAGAGAGAGAACACCGCGGGGGGCGGAATACATTATATTTTCGCGCTCGGCGCAGGGAAATAATATGCACGGCTGCGGCGCTGGTCTAACCTGAACGAGACAGAGCGCGAGGATCGTCCCGATCAACAGCCTCATCTCTTTCTCTCTTGGCCGCTAAGGATGATTGGTCCTCCTCGTCCCTCGTTGTCGTCCTCGTCGTCCTCGTCGTCGCTCGCCGCACTTCAGCGGTTCATCTGTCACGGCACGCGCGGCTTCCACTCCTTCCGATGCACTTTCTTCGCGCGATCGACTCTCTTTTTTTCTCTTCTTATTCTTGTAAACACTGTAAAACGTTTCCTTCTTTCTTTTAGACCTTTATCCTGCGTATAAGGTGTCTCCTCATTACGCGAGCTTTTCATTTGGATGTACAACCGTTTGCCGATTTAGTTTTCTCATTAGAATCGAGGACCATTTGAATTGTTGAACGTAAGTACGGACAATTTGCTAAGACTGCAATATTCAATTATTTAGAGTGGTGCCAAGTTATTAATTTGTTTTAATTTCCGTTTAAAACTTGACAGAAAAATACTTAATAATTTCTCAATCGAATATAGTTACTGATTTTAATAATTATAACTATATCGCTTTAATTCAAATGACAACCCATATACGATGGTCGGATTCACTGGAAAGCTTAAAATGTTCATTATTTTCACTCAAGACTTTGCGCAATCCCGTCGTACATCCAAACGACAGCACATTTTCAACGTATATAAACACGCTCTAGCCCAAAACTATACAGAAATCGCGTTTAAAACATCCGCGACGAGAACTGTCCGAGCACAATTCAGCGCACTCGAAACGAACCCCTATACACGATTTCAGCCGCAGCAGCACAGACAAATTTTCACAAAATCCAAAAAGAAAAACGAAAAATCTAACAAAACTCCAATGCGGTATAGGAAAAAAAAACAAATAAGAAGCGTGTAATTATGTACGGTGTATAGGATTGGATGGTTCAAGAGGAGGGCCGCGATCGAGCCGCGCATAAGACGAGGCTCCGACTGAGCGACAACATTGCTGGGCTATTGCGCGAGGCTCACTGGACGATAGCGCGGTGCCGCCGCCGCCTCCTACGTCGTGCAGCCGGCGCTCGCTCCCGAGTGGCTCTCCTCTTTTGCAGCAGCAGCAGCAGCAGCAGCAGCACCAGCTCTCCAACGGAGCCCCGCTCCTTTGCCTTTTCTCTCGCCCGCGCTATACCAGACTCTATACACTTACTTATACTAGCTATAGCCGTGCAGCTCTTTCTCTCCTCCTTTCGAGCGCGCCGCCAACGAGCCAGACTCTTTGCTCGCTCGAGCTGTCCATCCAGTGCCTTTGCCCGCGCGACGTTTCGCAGGGGGTTCTTCACGTTTCGAAAATTCGGATGGATTTTTATCAATTTTTGCTTTGTTTATAATTGACGAAATTTTGCATTCTTATTTTTTTCTATTCGTTTACTACACATTTTCTTTCCTTTTACTCGAATAGACATATATCTATACATTTGCGCATTTTAAAGCAACACGAGATCATGGATTTTAAGCAAACAAACCTTAAGCCTTCCTTCATCAGCTTTTAACCGCGATATTCTACTCTATCTTTCAGTATATAGAAAGATGTTTAATTTAAAAATAAATTTATCCGTATGCAGCGATATAATAAAAAAAGTCGACCTGGTTATGCCATTATATGTTTAATATATGCCTAAGTAGAAGCAGGCAAATACAGAAAGACAGTTTCTTTAAAAACTTGATGCGTCTGCCGCATCAAGTATAAGAGATCCACTTGATGTTATGCGATGCTAATGACCGCGTGGTTGTAAAGCTTAAATAATGACTCCAATGATTTTGCAATCAATCCAGTTTTATATGCAAATAAATCCGACGGCCAACATGAGCCTTTCAAGGAATTGATTTAAACTTAAAATTGATAGAGTACGTGTGATATGCGTTTACCGAGTACACGTTTCCACTTGTCAAGACCCTCTATTTGTTTTAAATTGAACAGTATTACAGTTTTTAACACTGACGAATTTCATAAGTTCTCCGTAATTAATACAACTAATACGCTGTAACTATTTTATTCCAATTTCATCCTTCGTAACGATTTTCATGAGGTCACCATAGCTTTAGTCCAAACTAAATATTCAAATAATTGACATCATCTCAGTGATGAAACTTAATACTATATTCAAGCAAGCGTTTTCTCACAATGAAAGGGGAAATTTAAAGAATGCAATTCGAATTGCAAAGTCTGTAACAATATTCAAAACCTGGCATCCACTTAAATAACATTTATGTATGCAGTATAGAGATTTTTTGTACTCGAACGTTTTAAAAATAGCGCATCATCGGACAACCTTGTCCTTGTTTCTTCAATTATGCCGTTTCATTACCAATAGTTTGCAAAGAATCACTTGTTGCTAAACCTATGCATTAAATTCAAATGGTACGTCTGGCGAGTCTGGTTATTTTCTACTTAGCTGGTACTGCACAACAATGTATTTTGTATACTGCAATTTCAACGTTTAAGGAAACTTTCAATTTTTTTTATAGGATTAGTTTAACCAACAGCTGAACAGTTGTTTTCTTCTCTGGAAGTTGTTAACCACCACTTGCACTACTTGTTTTCCTATCAAATACACTAATTGTATAATTACGAGAAGTAACAGAGTTTTGAAACAAAAAGAGGTAGAGTAACAAATGCACTATAATTATCATAGATTAGGATTGATTTAATGAAGCTTCGAACAACGTAAATCGATTGTTATATCGATAACAGAAACATTTCCCATGTTCCAGTGTTCCGCTAATCTTCACCCTCGCATCAACAAACTCTCCCTTTCGATCTCCAACGAAAGCAAAACCAATGGCCATCGGTCAGCCGCCAACCAGCCAGAGCTATACCAAACTGCACACGGCAGCCGAAAGAAGGTTCGACGAGCCAAAGCGAATGAATGGGTAAGAAAAAATATCCCGAGCACTTACAGAGTAGAGCAGAGAGCGAGAGCAGTCACCTCTACAAGCGTCTCGCTCGATCGCTCTCGGATGCAAACAAAGGCGTTTTCTCTGTCGTCGTCGTCGTCTCTGTTTCTCTCGCGCTCCCGGTATCTGTCCCGCGAGCTGCAGCGCACGTCGATACTGTATAGGTAGCTCTCATAGAACGCTGCAAGCAGAGCTACTATATACACATACACGGGAAATTCCATCGGGTGAAAATCCAAAAATCGAAAGCATCGCTGTAGAGCGTCAATTTCACCGATTGAACGCTGAAATAAATCAAAATTTTCAATCTGCCAACCTATCCGAGTCCATCCGATCCGATGACTCTTCGAGATTCGTTGCTACACGCGTTGGGATGGCTACGGCGATCGGTAATACCGATACACGGAACATAGTTACTCGCTTTCTATATATATACGTGTATAAGATGGTCGGTCAGTCCCGTAGGCATGTACATAGGCTGCACACACCGGATACTCTCTTTCGCAAGTGAGTATCGCGAGTGGAAATTGGGCGCGCGAGCCGCGCGCGATACAGATCGAAATCGATGGCCAGAGAGCAACAGGGAGAGCGAGATATATATATATATATATATATATATATATATATCGGGGCCGTGCAACCTATAGTACAGCTATATACACACGCATAGCTTGTATTATATATACTTATACTTTCGATTTCGAGGCGGCGCGCGAAACTGGATCGTGTGTATACGTATAACTGCCGCAGCGCCGCCGCCGCTGCGAAAGCACGTGTGCGATGTGTTAAAAGTAAGCCGAGAGAGAGAGAGAGAGAGAGAGAAATGAAAGCGCGTGCGTGCGGGCCGCGATCTAGCCGCAATTGAGCTGCGCGCGCGCTGCTTCTCAACGAGTCTTTTATTCCTTCCACCAGTTACACCTTCGTCACGCCGCGTCTTATCGATTCTCTCTCCTTTCGTCCCTCCATCTTATTATATCTTTCTCTGTTGTATACGTGTACGTCACCTTTTTTTTCGTTCAGACGCGGCTAACGATGGCGAAAGCGTGTTAAACTGCTCGATATGGAGATATATCTGATGTATGGCCAGCTGCCATTATACTCTTTTACCTATATATATATATATAGAACCTATAAATCCTTTGCGAGTGTGCACGGAGTCTAGGATAGTTGGTTGTGCAGAGGATGCGAGCGATTGAATGGTTATGACTATAGGAGGGCTGTTTCGGTTGATTTTTTCATAGAGCCCGCGAGATTTCTATATTTAATTATGCCGGTCGGCAAGATGAGGCTGCCGATTGCATGTATACTCTTGGTACGGTATAATATGGATTCTCTATGTATGGCTTTTGCTAATTTTTCATCCGGTGAGAATCGACACAAGCACGATTAAATAGAAGATCGTTCGCGTAGATACGAAGCATGTGCTTTTGGCAAAACTTATAATGAGTGTCGCATGTTTGGCGAATGGACAATTACGTTGATGGATACGAATCGATCGTTTTGTTGGGAAGAAAAAGTTCCAATTGTTTTATTCATACGGACTAGACATATGAATATTGTATTATTACTCGGAATGAAAGTGATATTTCACTGTTATTTTCATGAAATTCTTTTTATGCGCGATAAGAGATATAGAAAGATTAAATTTGCTTTGCAATGCAAAAACTGGAAGATAAATCTGCACCGATATATTTATATCGATAATGTTCTACGTCATAGTTATTTCAACAACACTGCCAAAACTATACGAAAAGCCAACATTTGCATAATCCTTCGCGAAGCAAAAAGCTAATATAAATATATGTTATATATCCCTAGTTCAAAACAACTAAATTTCATATTGAAGAAACTTGGAAGTACCCACTTCTAGCGGAAAAAGAAAAGGTATTTCCTTCGAAATAAAATGAAAGAAAAAAAACCGACTTGCACGCCCACGACATTGTAACGCCACTTCCGCGCAGCCATGCCTGTACCAAAAATTCGAGCGCATTCCGGGGAACGCGCGTATCGCGTACCCGAAATATACGTCGGCTGCAGCAGCGGTGCAAAAGAAAAGTTCAGATTTACGAGCTGGTCGACTATAGACCACCGCCTCGTACATGTTTATACGCTTATACTTTTTCCTTCCGCTGACGCAATGTCGGAAGAGAGGGAAACGAAAAGTAAGACGAGCCTAGTCGAATTCTCAAAGTCGAAATTCATTCTGTGCGACCGAAGCTACACACCTTAATTGCTGTTTATATATATTTCGCGTTTACGGCGCCATTGTCAGGATTTTATGTAAGTTTTGTAATTAGAAAAAATGACTGGTAAACAAACTGAGGAAGGAATAAAAATCGGTAGAATGAGTCGATGTACGTTCTTTGCAATTTTTTTAAAATCACCATATATTATTAAGCTTTTAAGTATTGCACGGTAACTTATAATAGAATGGTCACCAATTAGGTACGTTTAGGTTTAGAGAAAAGACTTTTTAGGCGTTTCTAACATAGTAAAATGTTACCCACCTATTAAATCTCCCCGAAATTCC
>UELU01145589.1:0-24902 GCA_900490025.1 Megastigmus dorsalis | reverse complement strand
TTCTTTGCAATTTTTTTAAAATCACCATATATTATTAAGCTTTTAAGTATTGCACGGTAACTTATAATAGAATGGTCACCAATTAGGTACGTTTAGGTTTAGAGAAAAGACTTTTTAGGCGTTTCTAACATAGTAAAATGTTACCCACCTATTAAATCTCCCCGAAATTCCATAGTGCAGTCAACAGTCGTCACGACACCCACTGAACTACTTTAAAAGCGGCTGCACGTCGACACGGAACAGAGAAAAAAGGCACACGCCGCTACTTCTCCAACTTGTATACGCGAACGCACAGTTCGCGCGGAATAAGGTGAGAAGAAAGAGACGAGAGTTGCGAAATACGCAAGTCGGAGCTCTTATAACGCGATGCAACTGTCGCAATTGGCTGCCGTTTATATATATATGCATATGTGTATGTGCAGCGTGTGTGTGCGTATAGAAACACATCTGTATAATCGTTTTCAGGCATATTATAGCTCGCGGTGGCTCATCGTCACGTCCCTTTTTCGATTCTGCGTGCAGCAGCAGCCGCGCCGGCGTATATCTATGTAAGAGCTCGCCGATTGATGCGTCTCTGATGCACCGAGGATTGCGTAATAAGTACGCAGTTTGTACATGTGGAACGATTATCGCCGATGGAGCGCGTTTCTGAGATGTGCACTTTTTTAAGATGCCGCTTATGGGAGCGAGGGACGCGTTGAGATCATGCGTCAGCTGAACGAATCAGTGAGAGAGATCAATTTTGTATTTTATTCATCATCTCTTTGGGTAAGTACGATCTTGATATATTAAGATCAAATGGTTTCTTGCATTGAACTCGCGGCTAATATCACTGTATACAATTTACTAGTTCCAAGATAACCACGGCTCCGCGTTGAGCGCCTTAATTCCGAGGTGAATTTTCACACGCACACGCATCTAGTGGCTCTAATCACTCTAATCGACTGAAAAATTTAGCTTCATCGAACCGATTCACATTGCGCACACATTCGCGATACCTTATACGTATATTTCGCGTTTACAGAGAATTAGAAGGTAACTATATATCTTTTATAGTTTTATCGCGGTGTATTTCTCCACTATGTAGGAGCTAATTATTTTAGTCTCTGTCGATTGCCGCTTTTTTTCTGCCGATCTCAGTTACGTATTATTGAACAATAAAATAGAGAAAGGAATGCGAGGCCCCGAAAACGATCCGCGATGTAGAAACGTGTTCGGGCTATTTGATACATTCTTCCACTACGGTCATGTTGCAATTTGTCTTCATATTTGATTACCGCGCTCCTATACATATATACTTTTTCTTTCAAATTCGTCGCGCGAAAAAAGAATTTATGACAAAGAAAGTTGGCATTATTATTCTTTGGCTCTTCCGAATTTGTATACCTATAGGTATAGCTATAGCTTTGGAATGCAGCCAATGGAATTCGGTTCTGTTTTGCTAATGTTTAGTCACGCACGAGTTTTGGTTTCACCTAAAAAAGCACGATTAAAAAAATTAGGTGTTTACGGGGAGCTGAATCGCAGAGAGTGATAAGATTTGTTTTTCATTCCTACGATGATTTATCGCAAGGTCGATCTCCTGTAAGGCCTTTTATACGCATTCAAGGCAACCGGTTCACTTTCGGCAACGCATGGGACGATACTCTGAAAATTCAGCAATGCAGCGTGTCAATATCGATAGCGTCCTCGTACAGGGTTCATTTCGTTGGCCAAAGTCAAAGCGATAACTTTCGAAAGTTTGCACCTTTACGTAATGGCATTTTCAATCAACAATTTGCATTAGCGAAAAATAAATGATGAATATTCTGAAATACTGTGGTGTGTACGGAAATTGTGCGAGTATGTGCCGCACGATTGAAAAGAATTAAAAAAATATATCATGCGAACACTGTAACACTTTTACTCGGGCGTTTTTCTCCTCGATACATAAGTACCTTCGTTAATCCCGAGGCCTGTCCAAGTGATAAAGAATCGATCGATTCAACTGACTCAATTACTTTCACTTTAGGAATATGGTTATTTAACGATTTAATTACTTCTTTATTCGACTGCAAAAAAAAAACCTAGTGTACAGGACCATTGGGTCTATATCGCTATATATCCTCGGACCTCATTAATGTAATTCCCTTTGAATTTCTGCTGAAACAATTTACTTTCAAAACAATAAAACGAAGCGCTGCTCTAATCGTTTTAATTAGATCCAAACGAACCCGCGATCCCTTGGAAAAATCCAAAGTCGATTCTGTTTATAAATCGATTCTAATAGTGAAAGTTCGGTTCGAAGGAATGCAGAAGAGATCCAAAAAATCATTCAAATAATTACATCACGCGTGACAATACTTCGAAATGGATGAGTCATTGCCCCTCGTCGGGAATGCACGGCGCGTAGAAGCGGCGCACGAAGAAATCGTCCCCCACAGACAATATCCTCGCAGAACCAGATCACTTCTGTAACCTATTAACAGCAGCTGTCTCCGCTATGGCTATTGGCTATACACGATAAAAATGCTCAAAACAATAGAACGAATTTTAAAAATGAAATAGCACTTGTGACGATCGTTTGTTAAGCTAAATTACTTTACTAGAACAGTTCAACAATTAACAATGACTTGGAGATATTTTATTTTCTTATACATATATATACAAACTGAATAACTAAACTGGTTGATACTTCAATTTACCAATACTAATAGTTATTCATTTCACTAATCACAAATGACATCCAAGTTGCAATGCGTGAATCAATGCAAGACATGAAAGGTGGGCCACCATCAGCCCACCATCATAATCTATAATACAACACAAAAAAAAAACTACAAACTCTTCTACCGTACTCACGCGTATACCGGCAGCTGCAGCACAGTTGCCGCGTCGTTATCAACGAAGCGTCAAATTGCGCCACAGCCTAAATCGCATAATTTCGCGATGAGAGAGAGAGAGAGAGAGAGAGAGTAGGTGGGTGTAGTGTAGCCTAAGAGGCGAAACGAGGACGGCGAAATTGCATCGTGGGCTGGTGTATACGCGTGAATTTCTTGCTTCTCTCTCTCTCTCTCTCTCTCTTGCTTTTCGTAATTTTTGGGTTTGCGTCTGCGAAAATGAAGGCTTTGCCGTCGGCCGGATGGATCGGCTTTTCCTTGCGCTGGATGCTTCGGCTAAGTGCTAGGCTTGGTTTTTTTTTCGGGAGGAAGAGGATAATTTGAGGATAGAGTTCGTAAACACAGCTTTATTTCGGATGGTGATTAGTGTTTTTTGAGAGTATACGATAATGATTATAGCTTTATTTGAGGACATTTGAACCGATGTAATGAGTTATCCTTTACTTAAATATTAAACGATCGATATATACGTAATCAATCATGAAAATAAAAGATTTATCTAAATTATATTATAGATATGTTTGATTTTCATTAGTGATTTTCGGTATTTTTTTACTAATGAAATAACAATTCACATTCTTCCTAATTCCTTTTCATTTTTAAAAAATGATAGATAAAAACTTTAAATCTCTCTCAAAAATACACAATAGTCTCACATTTACAAGCCCCAAATAATAATTCCTATAAAGACGCAGAATCAGAGCCGCAAAGGGAGCACGAGTCCGCGCAGAGCAGCTCGTCTTTGTTCCGCGTCTTATAGTTTCTCGCTCGAGAGCAGCAGCAGCAGCGAATCACGTACCTATATAAGACAGCGCGTACGTATATATATGCCGTACGCGTGGGTTCAACGAGGTCGCGGCGCTTATTGGAATATCAATGAAAATGCTCACTCGAGCGTGTGTTTACGTTATACGTACCTCTATCCTGTTTTTTTCGCGAAAGACTTAATATGGGAGATGAGAAGCAGATGAGGATGATATACATATACATATATATATATAGAAGTTGGACGGTATAGAATCTTAATGCGCGCATTGCAGACTCCTTTTTGCGCGCGTAACGGTGTCGAGACATTTCGTTGTTGCTCGCTCTCTTTTTCCTCTCGCATAATATCACTCCCCTTTTCCACATTTCGCGGTTTCTGCGTGGGCCGTTTATTAAGTACTTGGGTAACGAGGCAAAGGCGCTTAGTTGTGTTATAAGACCGGTTTTGCTTTCTGGGACTTTTAATTAGAACCAGAGGTACTTCGAGTGTTCTAAAAGTACACATAGAAACTTTTTTTTTTGATTCGAAGACGAAATATTTACAACTTTGAAAATGGTACATTTTACTGTCATATCTTACATTTTATTTAGTGGATGGATATCTGCAACCGTTGTGTTTGTTTTCGAAATGTTAATTTTTCGCGAACGAAAATTATTCAGTAAGATAATCAAAAAGTGTAAATCCATGATAGTTGACCTGATAAGACGAGTGTTTAATTAAATTATTTGAAAGAATTAATGGTAATAATGTAATAATGTATACTTGTTGACAAAAACAAACATTTGTAGTATAGATGTACGTTGAGATCCACACAATGAGGCTTTTCACCTTGAAAAACACTTTAATTGAAAAGCTGAACGAGTCCTACTTTAAACACAATTACCAAGTTCGACTCTAAATCCTAGAGTTAAAATTGTAATGATAGATCCCTTTCTCAATAGACTGTCCAAACAGCTCCACCCATTAAATTAAACATCCGAGCAGCTGCAGCCGCGAGAATTTCGCAAATAAAAATTAGCCCGTCTCACGGTCGCGGACTCGATTCTCTTCCCGTAGGCATCGGACCGACTGTCAAGTACCTCGCGTCTAAAGCCGCTAAAATTACTAGGCTACCAGAGCCTTTCACCTCAAAAGATACTCTACTTTTGTCAAACAGGATTTTTATACAGATATGTTTATATAGGTATATGTACTTGGACGGAAGACAAAATTTTTTCAAAACACATTGCGCGTATACTTGTACAGTGAGCAGGAAAAGGCCGATTCCGCAATTTCCTTCCGCGATACTTGCATTCCGAGCGCGCGTATATTTTCCAGCCCATTATAAACAGCTGCGGCCTCTCTTTCTCACTGTCTCTCTCAGCCGGTCTTACTATCCCTTTTGATAGCTGAGTTGATATACGCGCGTGCCATGGACTGAGCCATGGACTGCGTATACTTATGCACGTTACACATGCACGTGCACACGCCATTGTCTCGGCGGTAGTAGTATGCGCGGGGCCGATTGAGTCATTGACGAGTTTTGTGAAGGAAGCTACTATGCTGTATTTCTTTTTTTTCTTCTACTTCTTCTTGTCCGCTGCTTAGAAATTTCCCTTTGTTTTCCGCTGTGTTTGTGCGTGTGTGTGTGTGTGTAACGAATCCGAGGCACGCGGATACTTTTCATGCAGAAGAACGAAATTCTCTTTCTCCTGGACCCGCGCGATTTATGTCGAGGGAACAGTAGCGTTGGGTATTTAAGATTTTTTCTACATATATATATATTCCTTAAGGTCGCGCGCAGCTGGTGTTTGTTTTTCTGTTCAGGGGCTCATCGATACTGAATGCGCGAGCTTTTGTAATGCAGGTATGCGACGAGATTCGAGCGGCTGAGTGCGAATATTTGTGCACGCGAATTACATGTGCGCGACGGTTGTAATGCATTAAGTTTATCGTTTGAAGTTTGCGCAGTGCGAGATGTATAGGAGAAATTCCAGTTTCTTCATTTTTTGCGTGACAAAGGAACTTTTTATTGAAATGTATTATGTGGTGTATATTATAAATTGAATAAGTTTAGACTGACTTAACGAGACTAATCGTATCTGTAACTTATTAAATCACCTTTATTTATGTAGCCAGAAGCGATTCTCAACACACTTTTCTATTGTTCGATTCGGAGATGCATATCTTCCAAAGTTTAATGTACAGTTCAGATATCCCTTAAAAAAATAGCATCATTCAATAACAATGACTGCCATTCGAAATAAATGTTTCGCATCTATTACAAGAATCGTCCGCTATTTACCTACCTATACCCGCAGCTGAACAAAGTGCCACGATAAATCCACTTTTAGCTCGAACAATTTTCACTACATATTTGCATCGTTGTGCTTTTGCATACAAATTGCAAAATTGTATTATAGCAAAATTGATGCACCGTCCAGCCTTTTTCCACATTTTAATACCTCGGCAAGAATGCACGCGCAGATATAGATATCCCCGATGAGATAAGCGAAAGCGCTTTTCTCGCGAATGCACGGGATTCACAATAATTGCAAATTTCAAATCGTTGCGGTGATTTTCTTTGCCCCGCGCGAACGCGAACCTCCGAGCCGAGAGAACTCGAGAGTATAAAACTTCTTTGCGCATCCGCCCGTTAAAGATCAATAAACTTAATGAAACGAAAAATTGTGCATAATCGGCTTATTGTGTAAGCCGACGAAAAACGACGAGCGATCGATATAAAGTATCCGTTTATTCATTAATTCATTTCTAAACTCGGTGGCTTTCCGACTTGGCAAAAAGAAGGACTTTCATTCACGAAAGAAAGGATTAGCAGTCAATGAAAATCCGCTGCTGGATTATAATGGAAAGGAAAGGGATTAGAGTCGGTGTTTTTTATTTATGCCTGCCTATGTAAGCCTGACAAGGACGTGTCGTCGTTAGAATAAAAATACCTGCCTACCGTGTAAAAGGCGGCATAAGAAGACGCGAATAATGTGCGAGTGCGAAAATCCTACGGGGAAAAGGAGATAAGAGCCATGGGAACTCGAGATGATGCCTCCTAAACGGAAACATCGCGTGGTGGTGGTGGTGGTGGTGGTGGTGAAATTCGTAGATAAGGCGAATCATTTTTTTTCTTTACGACGGATTGTCTGGGTTGCGAGAGAATGTACGGACATTTGGACATAAATCAAATACTTTTTTTTAAACATATTATTTGTGATATGAAATATCTCCAACAGTTGACACAGACCAGTCTATCCATAAAGAATTCGGAACAGCGACTAATAAATCAATATTCAGTTTCATATCGAGCTAAAACTTTCTTCGAAAGGCGTCGAAAATCCCTCGGACTTTCAGTTTTCTTATATATATACGCACGGAGAGATTGGCGGTATAGGAATAAGGCGCGTGTGCTCGAAACGCATGTATCGTATATACCTACACCTTCATAAAATGACGTAAGGAAGTGGTTTTTTTGTTCGAAGCCGGTCGGTCAAAGAAATTGTTCAACTCGATGCAGCCGCGGCGTGTCTGCGTTAAATTAAAGCGCAAAAGAAACTTCTTTAACGATTCTAAGACAAATGAAAAAGGATATAATATGTGTATGTATTAGGAGTTACGCAATCTTGAAATAAGTGTGTTACGAATATAATTCGCCGATTATATCTATAACATATGAATGAATTTCAAAGTCATTGAGTGAAGGATTCAAAGTGAAGTGCGACTTGACGTATTACGTCATAAGTTTGCTCTGTTGCCTGCATTTGAGAGTCAATCGTTATTACATTATTTGACCCTAAGAATTGATTTAAGGATTTATCATTTGCTTTCGTAATGTTTGATGGACAACTGAAATCAAATGCTAACTTTGTTATATAATTTTAATTAGTTTAAAAAAAATCAATTTGCTAAATAAATTATGTAATTTGATATAGTTATATTCAAGTGTTATAGTTTCGCGAAATAAATTAATTTGCTTTTCATAACCATTTCCTGAATTGGACGAAAATTGGAATTTGAAATACGTAATGATCGAGATAACATCATTGATTTCCAGAAATTATATCATCATCAGTACCCTGATTTACAAAAAATAAGTGCAGGTTCGAAAGTTGTACATTAACATTTTAAAAACTTAAGTTCCCAATAACATTTCCTGTAATGGTGCAAGAAAGTATCGCGACAATAATCATTTCCTATTCCGTATATTTACAGAAACTATAACTTCCAAATTCGTCTTAATGTTCCAAAAAAAAAAAAAAAATACGTGCAGTGGCAGTGCGAAAACGCTGCGGAACAGCAGTTGCTCGATAAGAATCCCAGTCGCGCGCGAGAGAGAAGCTAATCCAAAGAACGAAGACGAGATGATCACAAGCGATAGATCTCTATGAGAACGTTCTTTTTCTTTTTTTTTCGTAAAATGCCGCAAGTCTTTGACGGTCGTAAGGATGATTCCCTTGGCTCTAAATCCCCGCGAATGGATCCGCAGAGTCACGTCGGCGCTAGACGAGAGATGAAAGAACAAAGGGCAACAGATTCGAATCGCGCGCCAAACTCCATCCTCTCTCTCTCTCTCTCTCTCTGTCTCTCTCTATCGTCGTCTGCAATTTCTTTCAGCGCCGCGCGTGTACGCCCGATTATATTGCTTTCACTTTTGCCAGCGTTCGTGTATGTGTGTGTGTGGGCGCGTGTGGACATGTGTGTAAATGTGTATCGGAAGTAGCGGAAGGAAGTCGGAAAATTTTATTAACGCGCTTTTTCCAGCAGCCAGAATTTTTCTTTCATGGGATATATCGCAGTTTTAGACGGGATATATGAATTTGGCTTTATGGGATACCGAACTATAGCGGATGAGGTTTTAAGCGGCTGCGACTTTATGGTGTAGGGAAAGATTTTTTACTGGGATTTTTTGTGGGATCGGCTTATTGGGTTGATGATTGCCGAGGTTATTGTTTCCGTTTAATTAGATATTTGATAGGAAGTGATTATGTGTTTATTCGTGTTTATCCCTGTCTATAAGATCTTATGGCTTATTTAATATTTACTATATATAGCTTAATAAAAAGGTTTGCTTTGTAGATTTGATGCGATGAAAGCGCTATTGGTATGAAAACATTTATGATGTTTGCATAATTTAATTTTGAAATTACAAAAATATCAATGATAATTAGTGCAGTATATATAGTCCTACGTAAAACAGCGAGCAGCGGATGTAATTGGTTATACACCAGGTGCACCATAAAATTTGAAAAGATCAACGAATTAATTAACTTATACAATCCCAAGTTTTATGTGATAAAAATTCTTACTCTAATCTTTGGGCGCATTATCTTATAAAATCGGTGCAACGAAAACGGAACTCAAAAGATCAAACTAGCGTATATAAAGTTGTTTTCCTCAAAACCGAGAGAACAGCACAGTTACATAAAAGGCAAAATAAGCATCCTTTTCGTATAGGTAGGAATGAAAAAGACAGGTGTTCCCGCAAAAGTCGAGTCTCCCGCTGCTCGGAACAACCAAAAGTAAAAGCCACACTCACCAAGAGTCCAAAAACGGCGAGCCTCATATTCTCGAACGCGCAAATTCCAGGAAAACCAATCGTTAACAAGGCACTGCATGCACCACAATATCACCGGCACTAACCCAAACGCGCCCGTCGAACGTACGTCGAAGGACCGCGAGCAGAGCGGGTCCTTTGAAAAACGCGTCAATGCTCGATATTCGAGGAGAGAGAAGAAGCCCTGCAGGCGATCGGGATCGCGGGCCGATCTCGTCTACGGGCGAAAGATCGAGTTCGGCCGGGCCGAAGCGGCGTCTCGCGGTCTTGAGGCCGTTTACGGGAGATCTCGCGCCAAGGCGGCCGTCGACTACGTAGCACCGCACTCCGCCTTCGCAAAGATCGGCCGCTAGCGAGTCGCGCGGCGACGTAAGAGACAAGTTCGAGAGCCGCCGCTGCTACTGCCCGCTAAGTAGTGGACTGCTGTAGTAAGCGTTGCTATACCGAGACGGCTGTTGCCGCTGTTACCGCTCTTACCGCTGTTTGTGTCTCTCCCCAGGGGCAAAAGGAAGTGGGACGATCGAGTTCGAGCTCTGGACACTGCCGCCACACCGGCCTTTTTCACTCTCTCGATCGGCTTTCCACCCGAGTCGCGTAACGGCTCTGGACCATGCCGACGACGTCCGCGGAGTGCGCCAAGCGTTGGGAGTTGCCTGCGCTTGCGATGTTTGTTTTCATTTTGGGAGCGGGTGCAGGTGCGGGAGAGAGAAGGAGATGTTTTCATTCGATTTGATCGCGAGCCAATGGAATTGCTGCTTGATGAGGGAAAGACCGATTTATGTCGATTAATAAATTATTTTATTTATGCTTATTTGCAGTAGTATATAATTTCAAGAGCTGTTCAAATTTTGAAATCTTCTACATCTTATTTACTTATGCGAATTTAATTGGTAATTAATCCTGCTTATCGCCTTCGATTCAATCTAGCAAATATCAAATGGAAAGTCTCGCGATGATAGCGAGATTTTATCTTAATAAATGGAACTTTATAATTTATAAAGGATTCTAACGTTTAATGCAGAAAATACAATAAATCAATCTTGGATTGGAAAAAATTTATTTCATGCAAGAGAAATATAAGTAGTTTGATTTAATATTCTTCTTTTTTGCAGAAACAATAAATCTGAATATATTTTCCAGCACGATACAATTTTATGCTGATATAAATTAAAATCTAAAAAATTGAAAATGAAATTTTCACAACGAAATTGACGAAAGGTTGACGGATTCTTTGAAAGTTTTTATTTTCTGCGTGGGCAATGGAATTCCAGGACTTATTAAGCTAAACATGACAACTTTTGTATACGGTCGAAGGTTTTGCATTACATTAAAACAGGTTGATATTAATTTCATAATACAACATCAATTTCTGAAACATATACATATATTTGAATTAGCGCAATAATTAAGAAATCTATCACGAAATTTCCTAATTTCCGGATCGATGTATTATCCGAATTTTGAGGATTCAGCAAACTCTAAATTTGGTTGTGATAAAAGTTATTCTAGTTAGGGTAAATAACATTCACAGATTTGCATTTTTGGTCGATCTCCAACATTGTTTTTGTTTTCCATCCTCGGATATACATATAAGTAATAGGTACGTGGGCGACAAACTTCGAGGGATCATCGAGCGATCATTTTCACCAAACATAGAAAGACCGAGATCCACACAAACGCGATGACTCAATTGAAATCATTCCGAACTAACGTCACTGGAAGCAAGCACCTTTTTTCTCGTTTCTTATATAGCAACTGCAAAAAATGCATTTGTTTTTCTTGGAACATAGGCAGGAATTTTTTTCGCTTGTTCGCGTGGGCGCCGGAAGTCGACTGAAGAATGTTTCCACGGTGATCACGATTCCGACCTTGAAAGACGTATTGATTTTAACTCGAATCGTCTGCTACGTCAAAGACCTAGTGAATGATTTACTAGTTCGATGCTTCGATCTCCATATATACATATATTCGGAGCTACGTAATTTATTCTAAATTTTTTAGCGCCGAAAATCGTAGAAACTATTGAATTTGGCCTTCTAATGATGAATTTATCGAAGAAAGTAATTTTTACTTAAAAAGTTTTACCTTTTCGAAATATTATTATCACTTTTCAAAACTATCGAAAAAAATTAAAATTTCGTGCATTTATTTTTAATACAACGTAACCCACCAATTTATACAAAACCGACTACATTTTACAAATTTTGCAAATGCAATTAACAAATATTCCTGTTCCCAATAGACATCAATCTCTGCGTCTAGAATCCATTAAGCAACTTTCGTATTACACGATAAGCGATATCCTTCAGTCTGAAGAAAATTCGCGTCCCAGAGGGCGTGGCCTCACCTTGTAACTCTACATTACTAGCTTTTTGCACAATACGCCAAAATCTTTTCTACTTCTCATACTCCCCCATTGTGCCAACATTTACTCTGCTTCTTTCCGTAGCAAATCCCTTCCGACATTCGAGCGCATCTTTCAACAGCTTATTATGGAATAAAATCAATCGCTAAGCCTCAATTGATTAATAAACAAACTCATAATAAAAGCCAGCCGCCACGACAGCTCGTCCACCTCGATCTCTATCGAGCGACTTTTACATGACCAAGCAAAACCGGCCGATCGATTTACTATTTTCACGGTCGCGCTCGCGTTTTCCCGCTGTCCTCGCTCCTGTTCTACTCCTCGACGTCGCTCTTGGCCACACACACGCACACACGTGTAAAAACAGGCCATTCGCCACATAAATATTATAAAATTCGCATTATATGCACTCATCTGCCTTATAAACGAGGAATATATTATACTGCAGCCTTCGGACGGACCACGAATGAATAAACAATTTTATCGCGCGCGCGAGATACATTAAGTGAGGAAAATGCGATGAGATGGCTATGTGTAGGTATACGTGGGTGGGCACAATCGCCTCTTTCACTCGCGCGCTCGCGCCTTTTTCGTTAGATTCGCGCGCCAGTATTATAGGTATAGGTATAGGTATAGGTATAGGTATAGGCTATTCGATTCGTCCTTGCTGCTGCTGCTGCTGCTGCTGCTGCCTTTGGAAGTTTGTGTGCCTCTGGATCGCTATATACGCGCTGCGTACTGCTTTTGTTTGCCTTCGCTCCGACGCTTTGGCGCCTTTCGCATCATATGTAAGCGGCTATTGTCTTTTGGAATTTGGCTGCGTGTCTCGAAGCCTGCGGTAATGTGAATTCTAGGGGATAATTGAACGTCGTGTAGAGGAGAGTTTGATGTGCATGGGAAATCATTTTATTGGCCTTCTTTCCAGATAGTTCGATTTATCAAACGTTTTATAGCAAAGTTTTATAGTAAAGTTTTATTGTTGCATGTTATGATGTATCCTTTTATTGTCAATAAATCGCTTGCTTCGTTTATATAAGATTCTTATTTACTTATTAATTTATTATATTAATGTGGTAAAGATGCCGTCATCGATGATAATCATACACTAGCATTAGAATCGATATCGAGAGTGGTCTATTTTAGAAATCGCTAAATGATTTCATTTCAACTAATTATGCTTATTCAAGTATTACGTATATTTGCGGAGTACTAGAAAAGTGAAGGATGAGTCCTGGAATACAGTTAGCTAATTTCTACCTGCCACAGCCTATACCAATTCGCCTACATGTACACTTTCGAACCGAAGAAATAAATCGCATCATCGATCCCCGCCCTCGAAACACGTTCACACGAGAGCATCGGCATGGAAAAAAACCCCGTCATCCGCTATTACAACTTAATACCGATGTTCGCACCAGCGTCGATTATCGCATGATTTATTACGCGCCTCGCACTGCGCACACTTGCCTACCAGTACCGCGATCATTAAATCAATTATCTCGGCGCGGCGGCGCGAAAGAACAAGAGCTGCGCTGGCAGGGCGGCTGCAGTGTGTGCACAGCAGAAGAAGCGCTAATAAAAGAGCGATCCGGCTAATTAAAGCCGCGCATGCCCATATCTTAATGAGATTAACGAGTCGTCCTTCGTAGACGTCGGTTGCGCCGAACCTACGTACGCCGGGAATGCGCGCGGTATGCGACTGCGCGAGCGACTCGCCGAGATTTCCCGCAAATATTCCACGCGCTCGCAGATGCAGGGGACGATTGCGCGTGTTTTATTGGTGCAGTTGCGCGGAGGTCGCATGACTCTACCTATATCCGAGGATGTACCCGACACAATGCATACTCTACGTTTTACCCGTAGTACGCGAAGCATGCATCTTGTACCCTTTTTTTTATTCATTCGCTTTGCTGTTATTGTTTTCGTTGATATTGTTTTCGCGAGAGATGTTATACCATCGATGCAGCATCGTGATTAAGATGCTATCATACCTCGCAAAAAAAAAAAAAAAAAAAAAAAAAAAACTTTACAAATCCATCATGATCCGTAGATGAAACATAAACTCTGTATTATCAACTGAAGAAAAAATACGAGATTTGTGTATATATGTATACATCGTTCACATTAAGATCTCAGCCACGAAAAAATCCGCCTTTCACGCCACCACCCGGAGCCCATCAGAAAATTAATTACTCCCCCCGCAATTTTCATCCGATCTTTCAGGCGTCACTCGCGCACGACAGTTAAATTACATCTCGAACTCACGAGCTATACGAATATACGCGAACCCAATATAACAAAGCGCAGCTCTGAACCCATAAGCTGGGCATGTTTTATAGTCCCACCTACGCATCGGGTATACGCGGCATTAATTTCTACACGACCGGACCCGAAGACAATGACGTAGTGCGCGTCCAACTGCAACCGCATGGCCAAAGTATATCACCGAGGACCCTATAGAGACCCCCTCGCGCGCGCCTGCCCGCCTGCCTGCCTCCCATAAAACCGCAGGAAATAAAATAAACCTATGCCGCGCATCGAATCCTTTATATGCGCGCCTATACAGATATGTATATGGAATATTCCGAGTGGGATGAACAGGATCAACTATAAATGCCTTGTTTCGTTGCGACGGCGGGACGGGAATTTTACTCGGAAGAAGAAGATCTTGGAAAATATACCTATCTATCTAGTATGAGCTGAATGTTTGTTATTTGTGTTCAATAAATAGAGGCTTTGGTGCATAACAGCAGCGACGATTAGTTTTCGTTGGCGTTTACAATCTATTACGCAAGGCTATTTTATTGTAATAGTCTATTTATTACAAGTGACTTTCTCCGATTTACTGGAATATCGTTAACTACCTGTTTAACCTATAAAAGATCACTTAAACTCAACGAGCGATAAAAATGCACTTACATAAGAAAAGAAACATCTTCATCATTTTACGAAGCTTTAGATGCGTCCCGTAACAGCTGCATCAGGTCATAAAGAAGCTCCGAACCCACGTGGAACATTCCATATATCTACATATATTGCGCCTGTTGGCAAAAAGAAAATCCACAGGCCGAGATGCAGGTAGAGAGAATGTATATAGGTATAGAGTTGCAGGGACCTAATAGACAAAGGAAAAGGGCCAAGCGAGCAATCGTAATTGCGCGTTTCTCCAGGTACAGAGGACTTTTACGAGTGTCCATGTGCGTGTGTGTGTGTGATGTGTGTGTGTACTCTACATGTGTTCCTTTTAGCCCCGCGGCTTGATTTACGAGCGATGCGATGTACCGCGCATATATATTCAAGTTCTGCTGCGGTGCGGAGGAGATGCAGGGAGACTCGGGGCTGATTCGCTGCGGCGATTGGCTGCAAGTTGCAGCCGCGGCTCTGACGCTGCTGCGAGTTGGGTTGGGGGGGATGTGTCGAGAAAGGATTTTAATTGATTTTCGATATGCGAATTATGTGGGTTTGTAGACCATCGCTTATTTCCTCTACGAGTGCGGCGCATTCCGTAACCGAGGAATTATTACCTACTTCTGCAGTCTATATACCTGTACCTACACATATTATCGTTATAATTAATGTAATTTTTATGAATGAGCATAAAATGAAACTTGATGGTCCTCGATCGACGTCTCTGACAAGTCTATGGATTCGAAAAATCTACGCAGAATCCCATAAGAGAATCCCACAGGCTCGAGCGACCGATCCAACAACTCACTCCAGTCCATCACGAATTGGAGTGCATTTCCGCGTGTGCGTTGCGTATAAGACTGCAGACAGCTGCGCACATCCAAAGCAGAGCGATTTTGCGCGCTAGCCGCATCTCGAGGGTGTCGCGCATGAATAATGCATCGCACTGCGCTCTATCCTATAGGTACAGCTAAGTACTCTCTCTCTCTCTCTCTCTTTCTCTGCGCTGCACACCGCGTGAATCTGAAATAAGTACCGCAGCGGAGCGCGAGAACGAATTAATCGAGTGTTGCGTATAATAATACCTGTGCACTCTTGACATTGAGATCATTGAGATGGAACGTTGAGGCGCGCACGAGATCGAGCGTGTACCCGTATGAACGCAATCGATCATTGCACGCGCGAGCTTTGACGTCTCCACGCGAAAATACCTCTGGGATCGCGGTTTAATGGAGTTCTCGCGCGCTGCGAGATTGTATCGATGGCCGGGCGCGAATTAGCTGAGCTGCTGCCGCCGCCGCCGCCGCCGACGCCGACAATGCGAAGCTGTGAATGAGAGGAGCTGCGCTTCCATCTATATGTATAGAGGATAAATATACGCTTATTAACTCGTTAGTGCACCAGACGAAATCGGCCAATCGGTGATTCATTGTTGATGCCGCGGTGAGGCTGACGATGGCTGCCCTAAGAGACTGTCGTGTAATGGAGTTCATTAATTCTTAGAGAATTTGGATTTGTATGTAGCTTGATTAAGAACAGTGCCGATTCTTTTAAAAGATTACCCTTGCGACGATTAAAATGATTCGTATGTCTATACGCGCAGTGTGAGGCGCGAGCAATCGATAAGATCGATCTTACACAACGCAAATTGCAAATCTCTATACTTAAGTACTTATGGGAGTTCCTCGGAATAAAAATACAATTGCCTTCATTTCGAGATCTATTTGACTCACGGTCAGTTCGTCTAAATCCTATCATTTGACCCGTATCCAATAATTATTATTTAACGCTCGAGTAAATGAGTATTCATTAGTACAAGGCGGTTATTTCGCTCGTATTTGATTGATGCTGCATCGGGTACAATAATTGAATGTCTACTATTTGTATTTTTAAGCAGAATCATAAATTAAAAACTGACTGCGATCTATATGTATATACTTATGTCAACAATTTCATCTTTATTTTAAATTCATTACTGAAAAGTGCTCTGAGCAAAATATAATTCTGACGAAAACATCGCTATTTCGATCTATTGATTTATTATAACCGCAGTGAATTTAATTGGTTTTACGAGATACGACTATAACCGCACAAACGAGAAAGTTCGCCCTTCGGTGCATAAAACAACAAGGCGAAGCGATGCAAATCCTCAAAAATCAAATTCATATACCGCACAATAAAATTATACTTTCACACGTACGTCACTCACAATACGTATTTACCCAACGATCGCTCGCAGCAGCAGCCAGTAAAAAACCTAATCCCTCGTTCACAAGCTCCAAATTCATTCCGCGCACGAAGAACGCACGCATCGATCTCGCAAGAAAGAAAGCCGAGGTTTCGTAAATTGAAAAAAAACGCCAGTGGACCCATCGACGACGAAAATCTCATATATATCCTTCCGACCAGAGCCAGAGCCTCACCATACATACTTTTACTTTCATCGAAAAGTCACTTTCATCAAAGGCGCATAATCGTCGAATTCTGTGTGGCTCTTCCCTTCGTCTTCTCTCTCTCTCTCTTTCTCTCTTTCTCTCTGTCTCATCTTAATGAGAGAAAGTCCAAGCAGTGCTCGATCGCGAATTCCGTGAGAGAGAGAGAGAGAGAGAGAGAGAGACTCGATCATCTTTGCGTGCGGCAGACCGATGGATAGCCGCGAGGCTGAGGAGTACTTATTATACCGCGACACGAATCCCGAGACAGCGCGGACTCTTCTCATGTATATATATGGTATATGGTTGCAGTTTTGTTGACGTTTCGAGGGGAGGAGATTCGCTGTTGCGAAAAAGTGGGGCTTCATTGGCAGATCGTCTTTTATGGCTTTGCTTGAAAATGTATATTTATTGAATAATGTAGCCAACAGGAATAATGTTCGTTAGATTGAAAATGTTTATAAGTATGCGAGTATTTGATCTAAGCCGTGATTTTGAAATAAATATTAAACTTTCTTCGAGACGATATATAATGAATACAATGATATATTTTATACTTTCTTATATGTATTTACTCACAAAACTGGAAAGCGAATTTCTACGTCTTCCGAAACAGAATGTTTGGTTTTAAGTAATGCGCTATTCTGATTTGGTTGTTGTATTTTTTCTTTATAAAACATACTCGTAATTCTTTTTCAATCTTTACATTATCCTTGAAATATAAAGTTAACATTGACATCAATGAAATTCTTGAAAGTTATATACTTGAATGATAACTATTAAAATGAAATGTAAAAATTGTATAAACATGAAAACAATAGAAAGGAAAAATCATGAATTATGCACGAGACATTTACGTTAATATCACAACCTCTGTTATTTCATTATAATTTGTAAGCTGGCAAATTGGTATTGGTAATAAATTCAAGTAAGGAATATACTAAAACGCGTAAAGTATCAGTGATTTTTGCTTAACTAATTCTACAAAACTAGAAAATAAAAACTTATATACCATTTATAAATTTTATTTAAATTTTGAAATTTTGAAATTCTAATGATTAAAATGAATGATTAATCAATTTAGCGATACATTGTTATTTAAACGGTATATATACATGCAAAAAAGTTGGAAAGTCATGAGAAAGTATTTGAAGATAAGTCATTTCACGCAGTTAATATGTAAATTTAAATGAGATAATTAAAGTTTCAGATTCCTTCATTTAAGTTAGTAAAAATGAAGCATGTCTATGTAAAACACATTTATATTATATACTACCTACATTAAATTTTTTTTCTCTCGTATACCATTCGACAATTTAGGTATTAATAATGTCAATTTAAAAACAGAAAGTAATGTAAAACCTAAATTACAATAAAATCAGTTATTAATATGGGATCGTTGTTTCGTTTTGTAAAACATAAACAAAACTTAAATATTCCATACTAATATAAAATTTTCTAAAAAATTAACGATAATAAGTACCTTTAAAAATAATGCTAGCTATTCAATGTTAGTTTGCTTTCATGTAAAATATGAATATACTGTTCAAATTTAAGGCCGTGACGGTAGCTTTTTTGCAATCTAACGCATTTAACACTCTCATGAGCCTTTCAACACTCTTCTCGTGAACCATTGCAAAAAGAAACAAAACTTTCCGCCAGATTACAAAGAACGTTTACCTAAATTTCCCGTACTTTTCGCACTCTCGAAAAAACTAAAGACAAAATTTAAACGCTCCCAGATCCAATCTCTCATTCGCGCAATTTTCTCGCTTTTCTTCCTCATCCCAATTAAGCCCCCCCCATAAAAAAAAAGCAGAAAGAGCTCCGTCAAAATAAAAAGCTTCCGGTTCGACATTATAATAACGTCTCGCGTGCGCGACATAATGAGCAAGAAGAACTAAAATCCCTCGCATTTACACGAAGGCGCACACACACACACACACACACACACACACACACACACACAGGCTCACACGTATAGACAGACGGAACTCTTAGCGGTCGTTGATCCGCCTGCACATCTCGTAGCGCGAGATTTAGCGCGTATAGCTTAACGACTAGAGAGAGGACACACCGTATAAACGCGAATAAATGGCGTATGCACGCCCCCGCGGTGTCGTTGAACTTGAGCCCCTTTTAAACGCGACCGTATAATTCCTACGTCCGAGTGTCGCGAATAGAGAGTATTTGCTTCTTCTCTCTCTCTCTCTCTCTCTCTCTCTCTGATTGATATCGCGATAAGAGGAAGGATGTGCAAGGCGAGTTTAAGTGCCCAGCTCCCTATGGTAAGACGTTATTTATGCATACGGGAGAGAGAGGGATTAGTTTGGACGGATTGACAGCTGAAGAACATTAGGTTAGCGCTGAATGGAATACCGATTGGATTTCAGAGATTTGTTTGCTTTTGCTGGTGAAAAAAAAGATCTTTGACTTAGAATAAGTACACTGCTGGTATAAATCAAAATACTTTTTCTCTAAATGTTTATTCTTTAGAGTAATTCTATATATATTTCTATCAGAATCTGTGTATTGACACTTTAATCAAAGACTTTGCTTAATTTGGAAAAGGAAGATATACATTTCTTCTACTAATAATATAAATTTTAAGTAAAATGTTGAATAGAATAAATGTTATACATGAAAATATTAATTTATGACTGCTCCATTTCTGACCATAGATTAAGCAGATCTTTAAAGCAATAAACAAAATTTTAGCTTGCAATATGTAATATCTACAGTTAAGCGACTATTCAATTCAATAGAACAGTTTGCAATAATTATATAGAATTTTGTAAGCAAGTGTGTCCTGCACAACTGGTATTATGGTGGCCAAAGTCAGTTCTTTTATCCTAGATTGATCATTTATCTATCACAAATGAAGTTAAACTAGGTTGTTACAATATTGATACTATTTTTTTAACATTTTCTAAGTCTAAATTCATATAGTTTCTGTCAGGATACTGCATAGAAACACAAAATGTAGATGATAAAATTCGTATCTAATAGCTTAGAACGTGTCCTATTATCATTTTTTAATCCCAATATATAATCATTTATAATATTTAAAGCCAATAACAGTTAGTTTTGATGTCGAACCTTGAAGCTGATACCTCGCTTAGAATTAAAAAAAGCCATATATTTATACCTATTGTACTAAATGAAATGTATAGGTACATATTAAAAATGATTAATATTTTAAAGATATAATTATTAAATAAACAGTCTGCAATGACTTCAATTTTATAGATATCAAATGTTACATATATATATATTTAATACTTAATTGACATCCCTAGAGCGGCGTAACTACTCCCATAATCTTTACTGAAAATAAATGTATCTACTTATGCATTGCACTTTATTACTGACCACAAGAAATGTATAATAATATTTAAGACTCGATAATATATCACATGTACCGATTGTAATAAAAAACGAAAAAAAAAAATAAAGATACACAGTTTTGAATTTTAACAACAGAAATTTTATTCTAAAATCGTATTAAAATAATCTTTATCATCAACAGGCATAGTAATACGAAATCAATCACAATTCAGAATCGAAACACACGACATTAAAGAATACTTAAGTATAATAAATAAAATAGGTCATGTCAGAGAACACAATATAATATATCAAACTTCGTTACAACCTCAATCTTATTATAAATAATTCCGATTCGTCGCTGATAATAAAAATTTATAGAACATCCTTAGAAAAACAATATAGATATTACAAAATAAAATTTCTTATGAAACAATTAATCCTAAAATATATGTATATAGCTATGATGGTTGCGATTGTTGTACTTCTGCGGTATCCGAGACCTGACTCGATATGATCTCGAGTAGTTTGTTAAGATCGTCTTCGGGTGGTAGAGCGACGAGCTTCAGACTCTCCTTCCACAATTTAGCGGCATCGTACACATTTTCCGCCTGGGATGCGGGTGCCGTAATTCTGCATTCTCTGTAAAACAAGAAAGAAAATGAAAACGTTTTTTTTCTCTGTGTGGCACTTTCAAAGTTATATATATATATACGTTAAAAGCATCATCGTTTCAATGATATACTTGTATAAATTTATTTAAAGTTTAAAACGAAAGAAATCATATTTAACACGGACACAGAATCAAATTTAAAAGACGAAAAAATAACAGAACTCGGAAGAATCCCCAAGATTGATGAAAAAGCAAAGTGCATCGAAGGAAAATCTCTCCTGCACTGCAGAACTCCTCAGCTGCACAGATCTTGACAAGCGTTCGGCATCCTTAAGCGCGGAATGAATAAAGCGAGAGAAAAAAAAGTCTCACTTGTAATACAAGCCAGTCTCGCGCGCGGCGACCTCGTCGACCGCGCAGTGAATCGTGGTCTGGGCGCCGAGCTCGGGCGTCTTGATGAAAGGCCGGAGCATCCTGAACACCAGCCGCGCCCCGTTGAAGATCGACTTGTCCAAGTGGCGGCCGAGCTCCGTCGAGATTACACCGGGATGGAGGCTGTAAGTCGTGATTCCCTCGATACCGGACTCTGCGCATAAACAATAACGATCATTCCAACCTTTGCCTTTGCATTATATATATATATATCATCATGTATATAATATCTCTGTATTGCTATGGTTAAGCGGTAGGCAGCTCGGTAAACTTCTCATTTGACGCCGCGTTTAGAATTTGTTTTTTCGGAATTGTGTTAAGCGTTATATACTCTTTGATGCGAGTGCCGGGAAAATTGCAGCGCTCGACTCTCCAAACTTCGTTTAGTCTTCTGGATAGTAATTTAGCATTTCTATTTAGATTCTTTGAATATTTTTAAAAGTCTTTGAATGTTTAAATCGCTAATTGCGCGAAGCCGCGAGTGACTTTTTAACCAAACCAACGTAGCGAACTTATGTAATGAGTTTAAAGTCGTTTCATCAAATTGCTACTTTCAATTAGCTGCGCATTTGGTATTCAGATTCGAGATTCCGGTCAAGTTGTTTATCGCGTAGCACCCAATCGCACAAAACTGTTCTGAATCCAATCATTGTGCGATGTTACTTTCAATTTCAATTATTATATCAATTCTGAATTATTTTGAGTACAATATTCACGCCATGCAAATATAATCGTTAGCAAATTACCTAAATTTACCAGAATATCATCATTTACGTAGCTTCATAAAATAATGTTTTCATTTCTTATATAATGCAAGTACAATAACAAATAATCTGAACTTCATAAATTTAAATAATTATTCCCACACATCTGGCTTTATGTGTATAATTAGAATTATTAAACCGCAGAAAGATCAAAAACCGTTCTATAATAATTATGCCTGCAGAGCAGAAAAAACGAATCCAAAGACACATTTTACATAATATATGCACATCCTTAAATACCAACCTGCTCCACCTTTAATTTTCAACCTCACAAGACAAACGCAATTATAAAGCTCATTCGGAAAAAAATCCGGAAGACGTATAGAGTTGTCCAGTCACATATACTAACAACGCGTGGGTTTGCACCGTTTGCACGCGATGATTGAGTTTTTCTCCGCTATATAGATTTGAATATTAAATTGCACGCCTTTGGATTTCCTATAGCTACACTACTTTTTCAATAATTAATGCACACGCTTTAATATGGCCACGGCTGCTTTAATTGCACGAAATGTAGAATTTTACAAACGTCACCTCTGAGTTTGCGCGCCAACTCCTTCGTGAATAGGATGTTGGCCAATTTGCTCTGCTCATAGGCCACTAATGGTGTGTAGGACTTGTCCAGATTCAAATCGTCAAAATGTATTTGTCCCCCTGCAATGCCAAAATCGATCATTAATATAGTAACGTTACGGTGAAATAAATATTCATTAAATTATTTCGTATTGCATGAAGTGTTAAGCAAAAGTTTCGCTTCCATTCTTCCCTCAATATGAGAATTTAAAATACCTACATGCGCACGCAATCTTCACTCGCGGGATGAACAAGCACTTTTGGGTGAATCGAAATCGCAAAAATCATTCGATTATGATATAATAAAATAATTGCCCACGCAACACTTGCAAAATTGCAAACAATCGCAGCTGTGAATCGATAATGCGATTATGGAGGCGCTGACTAATTTGAAAATGACGTACAATAATTCGCATCGCGGTTCCACTAAAGTATCCCGATATGTAGTTATTTGTATAATAAAAGTATTGTGTGTTGAAATTCACTTAAAATTGTTACGAAAATTAACGATGATAGATGAAGGTTGGCAATTTTTTATGTTTCAAAAATTGCACCGTAAACTTTCAAAAAGTTAAGCAGATACCTACAGTCACGATGACTATAAGTTGTTACCCGTGTCAGTTATTTTTGCGTAAAGAAAATTAACATATATAAATTACGCGTGAAAAGTTGCAAATAATGAAACATAAAGTGATGCTAATATAGAAGAGGCCGACTGTATGAAAACATTGTTTTCAGTCTCATCCATACAGTTTGTAAAAGGTAAAACCAAATTAAAATTCTTCTTCAATTTCGCACGAATATTAATATTAAAAAAGCTACGAAATGCTCGAGTTCCATTAAGTGCAGCGTCAGTAGCTGTCACAGCCTCCAAAGAAGCCGCAGCCACGATTTATCGTTCCAACTTAAAAAAAAATCCACATGCTCAAATTTCGAAGCTACACCCATAAATGTCGAAAACGTATAAACAGATATAGTACGTAGGCAATCTCCTCTGAAAAATTCCTTTCAATTACACCTCTGATCTCGCCAAGTACGTAAATCAAAAAAAGCTTTCAAAGGACCGCAGCATCGACAAGAAGAACAAGAAGAACAAGAGCAGACCGCAGAACTCACGTATATGCGCCATGGAGGAGACATTGATGATCCGGCAATCGGGAGCGGAGGCCTTGATCTTGGGCAGCAGTAGGAGCGTCAGCAGAAAGTGTCCGAGATGGTTGCTCTGCAGCTGCAGCTCGAAGCCGTCCTCGGTCTTCTCCTGCGGGCACATCATCACCCCGGCGTTGTTGATCAGGATGTCTATGTGGGGCTCGCTGGAGGTGAGCCTCTTGGCGCAAGCTCGTATGCTGCGGAAGCTCGAGAGGTTGAGCTTGCAGACGAGGAGCTCGCCCGGCTTGCCCTGGAACTGCTCGCGCTCGGGCCTTGAGCGCAGCAGGTGGGAAAAGAAAAAGGATGGCCTTTAGGACCATTTTGGCATTTATTGAGCATGAGGCTGATGGCGGTGAGATCGTGTGTGCGGACATTGCGTTAAATGCTTAAATGCTACTAGATGAGGAGGACACGATATACATGTATATACTGCACTGACACCTATTGCGAGGTAAAGGTATTATATACGAAAATCGTACCAGCTTTTAGACATTGAGGAAATGTGCTTCGGTCGGAAAAGTTGAGCTATAAAGCTGTCCACTGCTTTGTTAACATTCTGTAAGCATTCTATTATATTTCAGTTTCATGAGATTCCATCGACAACTCTGAAGGATTTTTGCAGCTGAAATTTTCGGTCAAGTAAAAAAAATGTTTCCCGGGCAAAAATCTCTGTGAATAATTATAGATGAAATCTCATAAACTGGTGCGATACAATAGTTTCATTAATATACCGAGATGCTAACAGAATGTTTTTTACCCTCCTTAAAAAGAAAATTATCCGGTTTACTTGACGGGAAATGCGTTGAAAGAAGCTCGAATTGATAGATGGCAGTAGAAACAGATAAAACACTGATTTTCAATTAAGGTTTTTCAACCTTCGAGCGAAGTAGGGAGGTCAAATGCTTTTGTTAAATTAAAACTTCAATTAAACGACGCCCTCGTTGGTGTCCTCCCTGGAAGTGAGTAGAAAAATTTCTTGTGTCACGAGTTGAATAGAGTAAAATTTGCTAGCGAAGAGATGACTAGGGAATGTGGATCGTTGATTTTGTTGAAACTCTCGGGAATTAATTTTGAAGCAAAGTGATGAATTGGCTCTATACTTAAATTTTGAAGATGTTCACCAATCCATATTGATTGCATCAAGTTATATCTA
>UELU01145586.1:17763-45891 GCA_900490025.1 Megastigmus dorsalis | reverse complement strand
GAACAAATTTGAAAATTTCGGAAATGTGGCAACAAGCGAAAATACCAGTTTCGTAGGACGCATCGATATCTTATGTATTTCGAATTGTTTATGGTTGAAACACCGGCCCAACACGGCATTCAACCATAAACAATGTAAAATGCGTAAGACAGCGATGCGCCCTATAAAAGTGGGACCCCCGGTCGATGCCATATTTCCAAAATTTTTACAAATTAATTTGGACAGATGTAATGTGGATATAAGTATGTACACGCTCGAAACGTCGTAATAAAGAATTTTTTAAATTTTTACAACTTTTACGTTCCATGACGATCAATTTAACCGTTCACCATTTTTTAATTAATTTGGTATTTTTTACATAATTTAAAGCTTTTGGTGACGTAAATTATTGATTAGTTAATTATAATTCTTTTACCTGATAGGCAAAATATTAACCTTTAAAATGAGAGCTTACAAGCTGAAAAATATATATTAGGACCGAAGATACAAGCAAGAGAGTGAGCGCGACGACCAAAAACGGGACCTATTTGCGCTAAATTTGCAATAACTTTCGATCTATATTACCTTTTAAAAAAAAAAATTAAATCTGATAGCTATTAAACAACAAAATATATAAAGTGATTTAAACAATTAAATTGTTAATAAAAATTTAACTGCCACTTTTACAACCTTATACCCTCAAAATTCGGATTCAGGAGGAAAAAATACATCGAAAAATCTTGGTGGAAAAGTAGGCCGGAATCAGCCACGGGACCCGCTGTGGCGTCCAGAATTACTATTTCTAATTTTAGTAAAACTATTAATTTTGGTTCTAAATTTTATCTTGAATAGAAATTTTTGATGAATGAATTAAATAAACTTTGAACCAATATTCTATATGTACATACCCAATTTACAGGGTTGATTACTATTATTAATATTATTAGTCATGTACGGAATCCTTAGGCCATATAATATATTTAAGAAATGATGCTTCTTCGAAAGTTGAAATATTTCTATTCGGATACATTTTTCAAATCTTTATTGATTTCTATCTCGAAAACTATAAAACATAAACAAACTTAATTAAAGTGTTTTGGAAATGAAATTGAACAAGGAAAACAATAGTATTTTTTTCAGGACAAAATTGCTTAGTTATCAGTGAGTCAGTTTTTCATTCATACACCGATGAGATGATTATCAATTATATCGTCAAAATGAATTTTTTCCAAAAATTCTTAAAGAAAGTTTCTGTCTCTGTGTAATAATAAAGAAACTAGATTCAGAACAGGCAGATGTCTTAATGGTGAGAAAAATTGAAGAAAAAGATATATTTACTTAATTTAGGTTCTTATGAGATTTAACATGCAAAATAGAATTTTAATAAAACAAACCTTTGTCTTCTATTTTTTTCTCACCATTAAGACATCTGCGAAGCACTAAGACCGAGGGCGCGCTTATTTAAAATCTTGAACTTCGTCTATTCATTCTTTAAAATATATTAATTTTTTGAGTTTGAGACTTTTTGCGATAACGAAAATACAAAGAACTACCGTATAGCGGTCGTGCCTATACACCGTCAAAAAATGCTATTTTTTTATTTATCAATCATTTTTATAAAGTTTATTTCATGATCTTGAAGCATTGAGAAAATCTTTTCAGTGGAAATATTTATATGTTCTTAAATATAAATTAAAGTAAAAAAGTAGCCATATTTAATAATATAATAAATTTATTATTACGTCTTTAACAATATTTTTACAAATCGTCGTTTGCGCTTCGTTTATCTCGATGTACATCTTAATAATAGCGAAAATTAAAAAAAATAACGACGCTATATAAATGAAGCTTACATAAGTTCATCGGCAAAGAGTATGGAGTTTAAGTATGACTAAAGGCACTTTCCCTGGCCGACCGATTAAAAGAGAATGAAAGAAATAGAAAAAAGTTACCATAATCGTCAGAGGGATTAAGTCATAGAATGAGATTCATGGAAAGAAAGTGACGAATCAATATTTTTCATTCGATTCCACCGCTAGCTGTTCTTAAGTACATAAAAAATTATTATACACTTGCTCAGTTAAAAATAATATTAATAATAAAGATAGTTACAGTATTATTAAATCTGAATAAGAACAATTGCATCGTAAAGTTTATATATAAAAATATATATATATATCGTCTTGGATTCCTTTCTCGCAACAAAAAACACTTCTGCATACAAAAACCGATGCATCCGTAAGTACGAACTTTCGTCTTTGTACGTTTAAAGTACATCGAATCATTTAAAGTAAAAACGCAAATAAAAACTTATATCTACGGTTAGAAAAGAAATTTACAAATGTCGCAATTCGCTCGACTTTATTCTCTATCACCATCGAAGTAACAATAATTGTTGATAAAAAAGAATAATAAATCACTGCGGGGAAAAAAATATTAAAAATATATAAGATGGTTAAAATATATTGAACAATGATTGCAGTGCATTCAGTTGCATGATTAAATTCATTCATTTAAACAATTATGATGATCAATCTATTCTTTTATGATACACTGAAATTTATATCATTCACGAGATCTACAAAATACAATTCATTTAAGAAAAGTACACAGCATACAAGCTCACTTTCTTTCTTTCTTTCTCTACCTCAAATTGTTTCAGGTTGAACGTTTGTGGGACAAAGTCGAGCTTACCGATAAAATAAACTCAGTTAATTGCAATTAACAATCATGTCTATTTATACTTGCTTTCAACTTTTACAAATAAATGATAAAAACTGTTTTAAAAAAGTCATAGATGGACTGCTAGGTAAACTATGCGTCTTTAAATTACTAAGATTAATGAATAGATTGGTGGCAGTTAATATTTATATTTCCTTCGCACGCATTCTAATCAAATAAAATGATTACACATAAATGTTTTACATTTACTTGGCAGTTCTGCGATGCTTCCTTTTGTTTTGCTTTACACAATAATGAGTTTTATTGAATATCAGGTTTAATAATGAACTAAGTAAGGATACAAATTCATTTTAACAATTAGTGTCTTTCACATAAAAATGGATAACAAAAAATTACATATAAATAATACGGTGATATTTTTATAGTGACGTTCGACGTTGGATTTTTTCGATTTTTTGTAAGAAAATACACGTATCACCTTTCAAGTGCAGCATTATATTTTAATACAAAGCAATAAGTACTTCTTGTTAATTTATTAAAATGATAGTCAATGTAAATGGTCGTAATCTCGGTGTTTTGTTTGAATGAAAGGATAATCAAGATACAAACAAGAGATTCTATATTGTAGTAAAATCATTAAGTACTAGTACTTCTTCAATCAACTATAAGTGCCAACGAAACTTGGAAGTTTTAAGATTCTATTATATCTTATAAGTCGTTACTATCCCTGTTAAAAAAAATCCACCTGGAAATCCAGGTGAAAATTCAGCTGATGTTCCGGAACTTTTTCCAGTGGATCTCCAGATGGATTTTTCAGCATTCTATATAAAACTTTCAAAAAATGATTTACCAACCAGTAGATGTTTGTGTGGTCTACTCTTGCATCGAGAAAGTCTACTAACAACCATTTTGAGTGTTAATAATGTGTTAAAATTAAGTTTCAGAAATAAAAAAGTGTTACGCATATTGAATCCACTGCTGGAAGAATATGAACCAATATCACACTCTAAAACCATTTTAGAAGTCGGCGAATCGTCTGAACAGTTACAACAAGAATAAACAACCGATCACATCGTGTTACCACCGACAATTAATTGACAAAAGATTACGATCGATTTGCCGTAGCGAAAAGCTCACTGTTCAAGGCACTAAAAACATCGTCGATTCACCCGAGACTCCCAACACAACTCCAAGCGCTAAAACAAGTCCAACAATATCAATCTTAACACTTAACGACGTCCAACGCGAGGACTACTTTAAACAATATTTCCCTCTGCTCGCTCTTTAGCGAAAAGAGCGGAAAGAGTCGAACTCGCGCACCACTTGTTCTTGCACTGTTTCGTCGAAGCATGTCAAATCACTATAACTCGGTAGTGGTTTCGACAGGACTCTGGTCGCCGAGGTAAGTGAAGCCGAGGTGTGAGTAGTCCTTCCTCTCCCTGAAGATGACGTTGTCGTTGGAGGGACTGGTG
Organism: Megastigmus dorsalis; assembly: GCA_900490025.1. Lineage (NCBI taxonomy): Eukaryota > Metazoa > Arthropoda > Insecta > Hymenoptera > Megastigmidae > Megastigmus > Megastigmus dorsalis. The sequence goes on along the minus strand of UELU01145586.1, from coordinate 41,758 downwards.
CTGAGTAGATCGTGATTGTAAAGTGGATTCAGGACCGGTGTGTCGCGGTTGTTGAGGGTATTGCTGTTGCTGGCCTGGCCACTGTTGCCGTGGCCGTTGTTGTTCTTGCGGCCAAGCGTAGAGCGCCTCAGCGAGTGAACGTTCGAGTCCATGGCGCCGTGGTTCCCAGCGATGCTCGAGGCCCGAGCCGTTGTCGCCGCTTCCGAGGATACCGGGCTCTGCTGACCTGTTGAGACAAACGAAGCGATGAATGAAGAGCTTGGCGTAAGGTTTAACGGATGCACGGATGGTAATATGCCGGTAAAGGGAAAAAGAAAAACAATCGATGCGCTCCGCTTAACATCATTTTATCTATAACTGTATTTTCTCTTCTGTACTCCTAATGAACAATATTTTTACTACTTTTTCTAACTTTATTACAACTATTCAGAATTCAATTGATAAATATAAATTCTAATGTAAGTTGACTAGCTATAAATTCTGAAGCAAAAATTAAAATTCAAGAAATCGTTTAACATGTGTGTTACTGATAAAGAAATAATAATATATTCATTGATATTGGAAGTATCTCGAAGCTTAAATTATTCAATTATCAATTAAAGAAAGACTAAAAACGGTTACTCCATACCCTTGATAAAAATTTATTTTTACACTTTTTATTAAATAGATTATATTAAACATGAAAGCGTAAAGCATTCGAAACAATGAAAAGTACAAGTTTCGCTATATCTCAAACTTAAAAAGTGAAGTGGTAGAGTATATCTTATTGTGAGCATTTTTAATTTTATACGACCACAATACTTTTCTAAAATATTCTTGATCACCAGTTCAGCCCATAATTCTAAACCCGAGCGTAACTAGCAAGAACCATTCAGTTCCCCCTGCTCCTCTTATAAATACCCTCTAAGCACAACAATTATAATGCACCATCGCCACATAAGCCAAATTAAGAAGATGATGCATACGTACCGGTGCTCTCGCCGTTCTCCTTGGTAATGTAGCTGACATTGTCGAGACTGAAGGCATGATTCTTGTTGCTGAAGTCGAGCTGCAAGTCGTTATAGCTTTCGTTGTCGTCGACGGGTACGCTCATCTGCAGCACCTGCGTTTCATATTCCTTGAGGTTCGGTTCAACATAAACTGGATCATAGCGCGGTACCACGTACATGCGTTGCATCCGCTCCTTGTACGCCTTGTACCTGCGCGACACAAACCATACGAATTTTCATACTGTGTCTCTGAATATATGTGTAAGATTTGAAGCTTAATTAAGGAAGTTTTTCTACAAAAATCAAAATCACGAGTTGAAAAAATTTATACCAACAGAGAAAAGTGATAGCTAGTCAGCTTTCAAATTTCAGCTTAATTCAAAAAATCGTGACTGACAAAAAATTGTTACAATTGGAAAATTTGATGTTGAAACACACTTTCCCCATAAGAACTCATGTGTATTTTGAAACTATTTGAATTTTTTAGAGACTTTAAACAACGGCTTCCTATATTGCAAAACATTATGAATTTTTTTCATCCTTCAAATATAAATTTTTATTTCTTATTAACAATTAAAATAAATCTATTATTTGTTTCTTAATATGGTTATAAAGTAGTGTACATAGTACAATGTGCAATCCTAAAACTATTTGTTATGAATAAAGTCTGCTAATCCCTTAAGTATTGGATTACGTATAAAATAACTATATTAATTATTGTGAATATATTCTAATTTTTTATCGTAAAGTACATGTTATACAATGTGAACAATTTAAATATATATTAAATACATGTGAACGTATTGATAAATATACAATATCAAGTGCACTATAAGGGAAGGAGTATCTTACAATATTGACAGAGCATCATAAATAGCTTACGCAAACTTCCTTAAAGCAAACAATTTGACCGTAAGCAATTTATTATCTACCCGACTATTAAGGAATTTGATCTTTCTCATAGAAACGCTCTTAAACTCTTATAGGAACGGCCCATTAGAAGCTACTAACTTTTGCCGAAGTATAATACTCAGGAGCATTTACTTGGGAGTAAAATGTTAAAAAGTGCTCTATATTTGAAAAAATGGTCCAATACTGGATAATTGAATACCCTATAAAATAAAAAGCAATCTGTCTGACTTTTCTAAAACGTTATATCGAGGTACATGAATGACTAAATGAATCTTTGATCATAAGTATGATATATACATTGCGTAATTTAATACACGCAAAATATTTTACGTTACAAAACTTTTTATAAAAAATTTAAAACAATTAACAAGGAGATGACCAGTCATGCGGGTCCTGGATTTCCTTCAAACTCTCAGGAATTACTTTTTGTGCAAAATAATGAGAACCGTGTATCGGGCTTTTATTGAATAGGCCCTATAAAAAGATATTCATCAATTCATATTGATTTTATGCATTTATATAAAAGAATATATATAGATATACATTATGAACATAAGGAGTGGTGAATATATCTTGATTTCCAGGGCCTATTCAATAAAATCCTGATACACAAATCTTATTATTTTGTGCCAGAAGTAATTCCTGAGAGTTTTAAGGAAATCCAGGATCCTAATCCATATATATATGAGGCATTCTACACCAACGAAAAAATACAAAATTTTCACTGAACAATCACTGAACTCTGGAAATCAGTTGTAAATGGTTAATATGTAAACTTTGTTTTTTATACAAAGGCTCTTATAGAAAAGTCACTCAAAATGACAGTATAAAGTGCATAACTTTTGTAAAAAAGTTACATATATAAGGAAATCGTCTAGAATGGAAGTTTATTGAATTCCAAAGTGGATAAGGGTTTTAAAAATTGATTTTACATCACAGTTTCGCGATTAATACAGAAAAACGTAAGGAAATGCATCGTATTTAGACTGCGACAACTGCTGGAGCAAACAAGACAATATTGAAAAATTTGCGGAATATGTTTTAAAGTTTTAGAACATTTCATAAGTATTTACTTGTATTCAAGAATATTTTGTTAAACTTTCGAAACATTTCATTCACATCCTTTGGAATAATGGCATAAAGTAAAAATTTGCGTAAAGTACTTTAAATTGCATAAACATACTTAGGCCCAATGTTTTGGAAATCAGGCTCAACAAGAAATACGGTAGTATTTTTCCAGAACAGTTAATCAGTTTGTTTACATTGGGCCAGGCTTTCACCCATACACCGATGAAATTATCAATTAGGCCGGCGCAATGAATTTCCTATAAAAATTCTTAAAGACAGCTTTTGTTGCAGATAATTAAAGTGAATAAAATTCAGATTGGGCAGAGGTTTCATTTACGAGAAAAAAAAAACTGAACAAAAAGATTTATTTTTTTTTAAATTTTACTTCGCAAATTAAACCCCTGCATAAGAGCCTATAAATTTGGTAAAATATGACTTTTTCATCAATTTTTTCGTAAATGAGACCTCTGTGGATCACTATGAATATTATTTCCTTTATTTATCTGCATTATTATATCAACTTAATTAATAATTTTATCGGTGTATGGGTCTCGGCCCAATGAAAACAAAGTGATCAGGTCCTCAAAAATGCTATCGAATTTTTCTTTCAGTTTGATTACAAATAACCCACTAACCAGACTATATTTATGTTTAGTAGTTTGCGAGAAAAAAATTCGTAAGTATTCGAAATATGTTAAAAAATGAAAATTTCTCAATTTTTCATGGTGATATAACTTCTTACTCGTTTAATATCTGGTTCTAAAAGTTTTTTTATAATCCATGGTAACTATTTACAACTATTTTCAAGAACTTCGGCAATTTTAAAATTTACTATTTTTCCGTTGGTGTGGAATTGACCCATATGTAAATAGATTTTTGATAATCATTTAAATACAAATAGAGCATTAACATCAAGCAGATGTAATTTGTTGAGCTTAGACTCTAAGTAATGCAAAAAAATGGAATCTTTTATCGATAAAGTAAGAAAATTATTTGTTATTTAAACTTATAATTCTTGTAGTCAGTAACAAATTGCAGTCAGGTGAGATCTATTATTATAAGCTAAAACTAAATTGCTCAGCCATTATTAATTTTGATTTTGGAACCATCAAGCAATTAGAGCCAATCAGGAGATTTAACTAGTGCTATTTAGGTAAAAATAGCTGATATGAATAATGTAGTACTTAAATTTCCATACAGTTCATTAAGGGTACCAAATTAATTTTTTCTACCAATTGAGTAAAACCAGAATTTTTTTTTACATTTTAACATTCCAGATTTTAAATAAAGATGTATATAATAAAAAAATGAATATTAAGATAATAAATTTCTATTACTAATTATCAAGAACTATTCATCAAATTGACTATTTATACTTTGACGTAATTCAATAGCATTCATTAGCTTCCAATGGTGACAAAATCCATATTGATAGCGATGATTCACACACATAACTCATTTATCATAAATGACTATACTTAATTTTGTGATTCATACGGTATAAAATGTGTCAAAATAATTTAGGACACGATGTTATAAACAGAGTACGAATTAAAAAATTTATCATACAAAAAGTTATGCTTATGATCAAGTACTTACACGTATAATTGAAAAATAATTTCAATTTGTATCAGTTAGTTTCAACTAAAACTTGGATATCTTCATCGTTATCTATGGAAAGTAGGCTTTTTTCCTTTGCTTATAAAGTAAGAATTTATGAAATACATACATAAATGCTATCATTTTATAATTTCGTATTGTATAAATGCATTAATTTTCATTCAATAATAAAAATAATAATATTGCAATTATTATTGATTATGATTTAAACTGCATCATTAATAGAAATAAACGTCTTTTAACAATGAGTAAATAAAAAAGATATTAATAAATTGTACTTGAAGAAAGTAGGTGATTAAACCAAGATCTTACAGTCTCGGAATGATTCGGAGTAATATTGAGTTTTCTCAAGGTACCGACTCATTATATTAAAATAATTGTGATTTCTTAATTACTATATACAATAACTTTCTTACTGAAAAATAGTATCCATTAAAAGATAGGTGCATAATAAAAGTAACTTGTTACGAGCAGAAGTAAAAATTGAGTGATTAACTACATTATTTATGTTACCTTATCAAACTATTATTATTTTACTATACTAAAGTGCAATCTCTTTCTACGATGTAAGCATAGTATACAGTAAATGGAAATTTTGTGTTTGTTTTTCGTTATTTCTATATAAAAAATGTTACAGGAAGCAAATAAACATTTATTCGTACTTTTTATACTGAAATAACTACAGGAAGCAAGAACATCCTTGAAACGGCATCATAAAAAGCTCAGCTACAGGTATGACAATTAAGCTTCGAACAATTCCAAAAAAAGTCATCCAATTTCCTTTTGCAACAGCTGCATCAGGGCCGCGAAAAGCGACAACATTTTCTCTCCTAGCCAATCGCTGACAGTCCGTGGCGGGTTTAATGCAGCGCGCGCACACACACCTAGACTCTCGCTTTGTAATTCGCTTTCTCCCGCCCGCGAAAATGTACTTGACGTGTATACGTATATATGTGTATATGTCGATGAAACAGCACGGAAAAGGCGAATTAGCGCTAATTCGCGTAACGAGGCGTAGCGTGGAAAATTACGTGAGCGCGAAACAAGGAAGGTGTATAGAGAGACACACACGGACAGGTTGCAGACAGAGAGAAGACGCGGAATCCGAAAAATGCACAATTGCAGGCGCGCAACGTGCACCGACTGCCGCGGGCTTTTATTGCCTCCACCCAAACGGATTCCCGAGCGTTTACATTCTTAGTTTATTAGACCGAGCGGAATAATGCGAGCTAATCTCGCGCGCAGTTCGATTGTGTTGCCAATAAGGCGGTTCTCCTAGTCCCGAGCGATTCACCCGCTACATCCTTTGTCTTTCGGCAGTCCCAAACTACTGTTCAATTGAAAGATTGCGGAAATTCTATTTTAGCTTTTCGTTCAAACGTGGATACTGATTGTGTTCATCGATTGTGGAGCAAGTTATGGAATTTAGATCAGTAACAAAACATTTTTCTTATTTTTTGCAATGGAATTTGAATATTTAGACGGTAAGTAAAACAACTTCATTTTTATGAAAAATTGAGATTGTATTGATAATTTTACCTTGGAATCATTGACATATTATGGCTGGTAGAGAGCCAGAATGGAAAATTTTACCATTATTAATGACGTTTTAGGATTTTAGATGAGTCGGATGTTCCGAAATGATATGCATACAATAAGAAAAGCTGCAATAGCAAGTAATTTGCATATAAAAAAGTCACAAAATAGAACTGTACGGTACGTATAAAAGTGTGTCACTGCCAAGTATAATGTAGAATCTTATCGCTAAAGATAATAATGTTATTTCAATAACACTGAAACATGCAGCCTGCTTAAGGTCGTCTTTTTCACTAATCTTTAAAAAAAACTACTTTCGAAATTTAGTTCTATTTTGATATAACAAAGAATTAAAGGAGGATCCTGACATTGGCCCATCCATTGGGCATCCACCCATTCACATTGACATTTAGAATATAAAGAGACGTTTACTTTAAAAAAAAAATTAGCTCCCTTTATGCTCTAAGTGACGATGTAGCTTTTGTCCCTTTTATTTAAAGACTTCATTATATTCTAATTTTGCCGATGACCTTTACATCTATACAACATTTGAAATTCATTAAAATTAGCAATAACACAATAGTAACAACGTAAAACTTTACACAACCACTTGTTTCGTCGTCAAATAGTTATACAATTGAAGTTTATGTAACGAATGCAAAGATTTAATTTACATTGTCGCCTTGAAATTCCAATACATAAAATTCATCAGAAACTTAAGAAAATAATATTTTTCTGTATAGGAAACTTTAAAACCGTGTATTTTATTGAGATGTAAATAAAATAAAATGGGATCGTTAAAGTTATTTTAACGAACAATGCTTGCAAATATAAACTTTACTATTGCCCGAAGAATTAATAATCCGAACGGCTCAAGTGATCCAAATACACAATAAACTGTCTTATTAACTTTCTTGCTCAATCAACCTCCAGTCAATTATTACAAGACCTTTTCTTTCCTCAATTTTTCATATAAACTTTCCTATTGCAATCACTAACAATTAATGGCGCATTGAATGTTATAAAGAAACGACCGACTATCAATTTTAACAAAGTTCCGCAATAAAAAATAGCTTGAATTTATTCATGAAACTACTCGTTGTAGAGAAATACACGGAAGATCTAAAACATATACTTTCGGTGCATGTTTTAATAAAGAACTCCGACAAAAACATAACTTTCTACTTTATTTGATCAATTATTTCCCCTCACTGATATATATAGGTTATATATATATCAGTAAACGTTAAGCTTTTGATATGATGCTATTATGTGTACACTAATTGTCACTTATGCAGGGTTCACTCTGCATAATTAAAGTCGCGTTTCTGAGAACCTAAAATTTCACTTTTCCAAGTGTTAAACGGTAGTCCACCAGTCGGAGTCAATTTTCACTCTTTAGAAAGCTCCAGGAAAAACACTCATTACTTTTAAACATAGCTCCTTGCATGTAGTATTATGAAACATAACCTCACATTTGGAGTTACTTAAGTTTTTAGAGTAAATTGTATCTTGCTTTGAATTCTCACGAAAAAGCGATAAAATAAAATCGATCATACCAATAACAAGTTTATTTAAAATCAAATTTTTAGAGAAACATGCCGTACAAGAAAAAACTGGTAAATTGAAATTCATTACACCATTCAGATACGCTAAAATTAGCTTTGATACTTATATGAGTCACTTTTGCAAATAAAATATTTCCCAAACCAATGCCATATGTGTAAAACTAGGTAAAAAATATATATTTTAGCTGTTAATATTGTATTTTTTCAATTCTCAACACGTTCCAAAATCAACAAACAATGTCAGCTTATCAAATATTTGCTAAAACCTAAATGAATAATTGAAAAAGAAGGTAAAATATTGTGCTTGTAACAAGAGCTTCGCTGCTTCAACTACTAGACCAGATCAAAGTTTTGGAAAAAAAACTTTGGATTTCGATTTGTATCGAATCGGAGCTTAAACATCGAGAGTAAAAAAAGCTTGTCAACTCACCTGGACCAGGAAACGCAGATGTAGATAATGCCAGCTATGCCAAGGACGAGGATGACGAAGGCGATGATGATGAGGGCGTAGGGGAATACCTCGCCGCTGAACGCGACCGCGGTGTGCGTGCGCGCCGGCTCTGGCTCCATGACTGGCGCGTGAATGTCTACGACGGTCGCCCGCACCAGCGGCGATAGGTCGTAAGTGATGTTCGACATCGGCTGCTTGTCCAGTATCAGTCTGCGTGCACGGAGAATATATCGCGGAAGAAAGAGGTTAAATTCGGTGCACACGGCGCTGCTTTCTTCGCTTCTTGGCTCACTCACTCGATGCAAACTATACACTTGCCGTACAAGTGTGCTATTATACGTGCAGTGTAATGAGAGTCTTTAGACGAGCTCGTAAAAATGTGGGGTTTTGTTTTTGTTCAAGCGCACTTTTTCAAACGCTTCCGATGCTTTTTGTGGAGTGAAAGTGCCGTCGCATTCTTTTCAGCTTCCCGGTCCGAGCATATGATTTTGTGCAGAAATCGATGTTATTCTTTATTTATTAACTTTCTGTCGGAGGCTTCCTCTGGGATTCAATTGTATTTTACTTGCAAAATTGGTTTGTAGCGGACTAGATTTTCATTTCCAGCCATGACTATCTAAAAAACTCAACGCTGCGGGGTTTTCAAATATTATGCATAAAAAGTGAAAGGAACGAGAGGGAGCGGCCGATTTCCTAAGACCAATTTAAATTAATCTTTGCGTTAATTGTTTAACAAATTTTTTTTACTAATAATAGAATGCTGATAAGTCAATTAGCCTCACTGTAGTTCGAAAAAGTAATAAAATTATTGGCTTTCAAGTATCTTATTTTTATGCAGTTAAAATAAGTTTATTAATAATTTGTATGCTTTCCGTATATAATTAAATTTATTTAATATTTATATTTTTGATAAAAAATTGTGGAACCCTTGCAAGTATTTTTGGAGTACTTGAATTCAACGATCGTGCGTCCTCCTTTTTAATATACCCGAGCTAAAATTCGAATCTCGGCGAAACTCTGCGCGCATTCTTGTATCGGAAAAATCGATCGCATGCAAATATCGCATGTAAATATCTGCGAATATTTATGAAAATCTCATACTTTTTATATTTCGCTATTCTTTTATACAAAACAGGGAAAAATATGTATTCCTGTCCAAAATCGAGAGTCAAGCGAAACTTATGATTCCTTTTCCAAATTTACATTTTTAAGATATTCGAGAAATCGCACAAAATTCTGCGCAAGAAAGCAATGCAGAACAAAGAAGCCCGAAAAAGCGCTAAAAGCTTCGGAAAAAAAAAAACTTATCTGAATAATCGAGAACACTTGCACAGAGGCTTGATCACTCTCACACGCGTTTCGGCGAAATCGATGCATCGGAGCAGAGAGCGAATCGCGACGTATATGAAAAGCGAAAAGCGTATAAATATCGTGAGCGCTGCTCTCCCGCGAGGTGTTTGCGCGCGCGCTAGCATTCGAAAAGTATATTACGCATACGGGTATAGCCGATGCAGGAGGTCTGCAACGCACGGATAATCGGCTGTATAGGCGCGCGCGAGGCTTATCCCGTTTCTAGGTCGATTTCTAATGCGCACGCTGCAAAAGCGATAAACTCCTTAACGAGCGCGGCCTGCGTGCGCGCGCCTTCCCTATCGCTTTCTAGTAAGTCGCTCGCGCGCGCGGTGTGTATCGCGAGGCGGGACAACGTCGGGCCAGGCCCAACAGACTTGCTTTCGAAAGCATTTTTCGCTCGGGCCTGCGTTCGAGTCGCGCTGCAGGTGCATTCCGCTCCGACCATGCTACGGCCGTGCATACTTATGCATCTAAGCTTTTGGGAGATTCTTAAAATTGCAACCGAGTGACGCTACACTCGAGCTGATAAGTGGCCAACTTGTTTGTTCTGCGGTCGCACTTTGGGAGTTTGGATGATTAACTTTTTATGGTCTGCTTCTCGCTGGGTGCTGGCTTTTACGCAAGCTGCAGTAAATAAGGCTATTCCATTGTTATGTAGGCTCGACATTTTCATTTTTAAGTTCTTCAATTGTAAACGGATTATACATAGTGCTTTGAGAATTGCAGAGAAATATCTATTGTATTAGAATTTACTAAAAATGTTAAAAATGTTCCAAAAATTGTATACAGTCAGCATTAGTGTTAGGCGGCACTTTCCGTGAAAACTTTCAGTGTTACTTTTCATTTTATATACCCGCAGAAATAATTACCTATACTTGACATTTAAAGTAATTAACTAGCAATTTAATATAATTAACCACGGACGTTACAGAAATTCATTATTTTAATTTAAACGAAGCGTATGACATTTTTGAAACTTATAGGAAATTGAAGATTTCATTTTTGAATTTTATCTCAGTCTCTAAAATATCTTATCATTTATATGTTACGCACATGTTAATATTTTTTAATGGAGTTCTATAAAAGTTGCGATAATATACATTAGATTTAAATTCAAAATAATAATGATTCAAATAAAATAATTTCAATATGTGACTAAATTATAAATTCTTTAGAAAACTGTAAAACTATTTTATAAAGGAGCAGACGGACAAGTATAATTACCGACACTTACACTTTTTTTTTTCATTTTTCAGTATTACAATTTTTTGAAAGTTGAGCCCAATTCTCTGTAGTCTACAAACTTGGACTTCACGTACAAAATGTTAAAATATTGAAAATTGAAAATTGAACGAATAAAGTGTGAAACCGTAAATGTCGATAGATAGCACTCGTCCGGCTTCTCCTTGAACAACATTTATATTCCAATTCTTTTTTATTTCGGATAAATGTAACCTTTTGATCATTAACAATATAAAAATATTTTACGTGCTTTCCTAATAGTGTTTCCATATTTACAAAAGTGCACAGTATAATATAAATCGGTTATTGATTTATAGGAAAAAATAAGGAAATTTGGGCATTTTAACTCAATTTATTTATACTCTCCTGCAGACGCACGACGCGACACGACATCGTAATTTCTTTAATCTCATTGGAGGAACTTAGATTTCGACTTCTCATTACACAAACACGAAACAAAAGAGTGTAAACTATCAACTATATGCGTACCTGTGCAACAGACTGCTATTCCTGAGCAGAATTTTCTCACTTTTAGGGTCGATAGCGTAGAACCAGACATCCGAGTCATGGTGTCGCACCTCGATGGTATTGTTGACCGACAGCAGCCTACGGGAGTCGATCTTCTCGATCTCGATCAGTAGTCCAGTCTTGTCCTCTATCACTCGGGCGATCTTTGCTCGATCTTTCTGCAGCGAGTCCGGGGAGGCGTTTTGAACCGTGAGAATGAGGAAACTCTCGGGACCGACGAGATTCACGATCACTGGCGCCTCCACCGCGTTCGAATTGTTCGTTGTGTTAGGATTGTCCTTCGCTTGGACGATGAACCTTATAAGACAAATTGTTATGGTTAGTGTTGAATTCAGAGATGATGATATTCAAACTTTTATTTTTCTAATTTAGATCAAAACGGATCATTTTATTATTCATTAATAAAAATCTATGTTCGGTGCTCGGTTTTTTTAATAAACTTCTAATTTATTTTAAAAAGCTCTATGAATTTAATCAACTGGTCTTCAGGATAGTAATAATGTGCACAGTTAAAAATTTTGTGTATATTTGTGTAGTTCTATAAATAATAACACAAGTATTGCGTTTAATGTACACTCGTAAGCTACACAAATATTTATATAAAATACAATACTTGTTTTGTGTAATTGTACGAAACTATACACCGCAATCGGATAACTGTGTGTATACACAAAACCAGTAAGCAATTATTCAAAAAGAAGCACTGCCGCATATTTCCTCCGAACACATTAAATATCTTAACAAACTTTTCACACACTTGAAGCAAAATTACCTGAATGGCAGCTCCTGGGGCTCGACGGCGTCGAAATTAGCAGTGGTGCGAATGATCCCGGAGCTCGGGTCTATCGCAAAGAAGTCCGAAGCGCGGCTACGCTCGTTGTCGAACAACAACGAGAATTCGATTTTGCCGTACCTCCCGTTGTCCTTGTCGTGAGCTTTCACCTCGAGAACCGTGGAGTCGAACTGCGCCGCCAGCGGCACCTTCGCGAAGTAGCGATCCTTCGTTAGATCAGCCTGAGGAAAGATAAACTCGGGCCTGTTGTCGTTTACGTCCACAACCTGGATCTTCACCTGCAATTTTTTGGACACAATATTGAATTAATAAATCTTGGAATTGGAAAGAATTATGTCTCAAAAAGCTAATTACTATAAGCTTTTAATTTCGATTATTTTAATATGGTCATATACGATTCACTCGGAATGTTTTCAACCATCATTTTAGCTAATTATTTACATAATATCATTTTAAAAGCTAATTATCGCTAAATGTCATAAGGGATACAATACTCGATTGCATTCTGCATTGCACTTTACTTATCGACCAGTCATATTTCAATTTTCTAAAGATATTGAAAGTGAGACTCAATTCTTAGGAAATACCTACAGAATGTAGCTCTAGCCGAAAAATTGAGAAAAGTCAAATATTTTAACAAAAAAAAATGAAAAATATCTTATGGTTGATAAAATAATATGCACTAACATATGTATATGTGGTATTTTTGATATCCCTTTAATGCAAGCGCAACTTTAATATTTCTACCAGATGTCTTGAAATTTTAATTCAAATCACTGTATCTACCTACAAATTTAATTTTTAAGATAGTATTTTGATTTAAGCGATAACATTTCTTATTATTATTATAGAATCCTTTTGTTAAATTTGACATTATTGTACAAAATAGACCTATTTCATACATATTTCGTATAAAAAGCTATAAAATATATGAATAATGTATTTAATTTTTTAATTTATTACATTAATATTATATATATTTATAAATTGCAGATAAGTTTCAGACATATAATACTACAAATTAATAAAAAAATAAATAATTAATTTTATTTTGTATTTATAATTTGTATATATTTCTAAAAATCATATAACATTCAATGTTGCACTTTAAAATCTATAAGTCTAACTTTAATCTAGTTAAGTCTAGTTAGTTAAGTTCTCTCGATAATTGAATTGATGATGTCAATGACTTACAAATTTTTATGTAGCGAGGTAAATGATTGAAGAAGTTCCAGTTAAAATTGCGAGAGGCTAGGGTACCTCAAAGCCGAGAAATAAATATTTTTATTATTGCTTTTTTAACACGTAGTCTTATGGGAAAGATTTTCTTTTTTCCGATTGTAAATTAATTGATGATGACAGCTTTACGATTTTTTTATATAGTAATCGAGAAATTTTTTTTAATTTTTAGCAATTTTCTAAAGTATCAGAGGGTAACTGTGAAATAAGAGGGAGTCAATATTTCATGTATAAATCTCATTTGCCTATAGGCTATACATGCAGAATATATACCTGTATATACTGACTGCACTGGTCAAATCTAGTGAATTCTGTACTTGACTTACTACGTGTAAAGAGAACCTCCTTAAAATTAACTCAAAATTCGATTGTCCTGGTGGAAATTCAACGAACTTAAAATTATTTTGTATTCGAAGAATAATTGTTTAGAAAATTTAATACATTGTATAAGAACGAGAGAACGGACACGACGTAGTATAAAAAAATTACTATAGTTTTTATTAAAAGTTATTAAAAATCCAATAATTTATTATAAAAAGTATAGTAATTTTTTCATACTATATGGTTGTCTGCCATCACTCTACTAGATGGTATAACAAAATTTGATTACGATATTTCTTTCCGTATTATGAGCAAAAAATTTCTAGAAACGTAAGAAACAGAAATCACGTAAAGAAAAGATTTTGTTACAGTGAACACTTTGGTTGCAGCATCTATAGATTTTGTAGGAACAGACATAATACTTTGATTGTAACATCCAAAGTCATTAGTTGTCAATAATTGTTTGTGGTATCTAGATCTTTATTCATGTCATGCATTTGGATGGTTGATAGATCCAAAGCAAATTATTACATCCCGACCATTTCGCTTTGGATATGATATCTAAAGCTTCAGACTCAAATCCTAACCCCTTCTAATCATTGACTTTGATTAAAACATTTAAAGCTGTTAAAGACAGGAATTTGTCCAAATAATTTGGCAGTGATACCCCAATTTCCTTGGCTCTCACAAGTTTAATTTTCCCTAATTCTATATATTTAAAAATTGTAATCAGAACAATATATAATAGCGATTGTTCGCTTAATATATGCTACAGGTGACCAGAGCAGCCTTGTAATAAATTTACAAAAGTTCAAAAAGTCAGGAATTGAAGATTGCACAGCAGCCAGGGCCTCACCATTGTAACATTCCTGCCGCTCTTGAGCGCACCGGACACAGCTTGCAGTCTAATTTTGATCTGATAGCTCTCGTTGGTCTCGAAGTCGAGCTGGCCCTTCTCGAGCCAGAGCGCGCAGTTCCTCTCCTCGGTGATGTTGGTGTAGAAGAGACCCTCGTCGTTGCCGCTGTAGACGTCGCAGCCGAGGGGCGAGGTGTCCCTCGTGTTGGCGTTGATCACGCTCAGGATCTTAATGAGGGTACCGGCGGCCGCGTCCTCCGGCACCTCCACGTTGTACGAGTCCTCGGCGAAGCCCAGGCCAAGCTCCGAGGCCGGGGTGGCTATGTGGCGCACGTACACCGGGACCGTGCTCACGGACGAGAGCTGGGGATTGCCGAGGTCGTAGGCGCGCACGTCCACCTGGAACTCCGTGTCCGTCACCTTGCGCAGATCGTCGCGGACGCGGAGGACGCCGCTGTCGGGGTCGATCACGAAGTACTTGCCGGCTATCCCACGACCTATCACGTCGTAGCGGACCTGCGATTTGCGTTATATTTAATTCATTATTCATACTTCGATCTGTTTCTGCTTCAGTTGCAAATTCAAATCTGCTTTAGAGCTAATAACATAGTTTGTTGCCAAATGTGCAGTGTATTATCCCCAATTTAGGAACATAGGTTCGTGACTCCAAGCATATCTTCAATCTTATGTATTTGTAAAATTCTTTTAAAACAAAAAAGAGCGTTCACTTGTAATTCATAAATTTTTGTTTTTAATTCTTTAAAAATTTTAAGATTCCTTTTTAATAACTCTTTTACCTACTATTTCATATTTATTTTATTGTTTCTTCAATTAGTTGGTCATAGAATAAATCTTTTTCCACTTGTACTAAATGTTTACAATTATTCATTTTGAACATCAATCATTTCCAAATTAGAGCTTTCAATCTTTTAATCACATTTTTTTTAGTAATTTACATGAATTAATGAAACTCACCTGATTTCCTGGAGCAGTACCATCCGAATCCGTGGCAATGAGATTGACAACAGTAGCGCCAATGGGTACGTTGTCGTCCAGCCAAATGGGCCTCGGAACCATCGTGAACACGGGGGGAATATCGTTGGCATCGTGGACGTTGACGACGACGCGCGTAGTAGAACCGGGTAGGCTACTAGTGTTCTCTACGGTGCCGATTATTAATATGTGCTGGGTTTCACGCTCGTAGTCAAGACCACGAATTGTCTTGATGATTCCCGTCTTTGGATCAATGCTGAACAGGTCGGTGTCGCCCTGCTTTATCACGTAAGTCACCTGCTTCTTTGTGTCCGGATCATCAGCCTATGAAAGAGACAACAAGTTATGATTTAAGAAGAATGAGACAGGAAGATTAGTAAAATATTACCATAGTTTAATTTTTCACATTAACTCAACAAATAAATCAATATATTGAATACTTCAGTTAGTATTGTGGAAAATCTACTCACATTGCTGAAACTTGAGGCCTATCCATAAACGTATGTATGTACCGAATTTATTTTATGCAATATATTATAATATATTATAATATACATTATAATATATATTTACTGTAATAAGAAATGAAAAGTAATCTTTTATTTAAGCTAAGAAAACCTATTGATACGGGTGAAATTTAAAAATGCGTTCTATTTCGAAAAAAAGCTTACTTATTATTTTTCAGCCTATTTTAAACAAGTGATTGTATAGAAAGATAAATGTATAAACTGATGTTGGTAGTTGATGAGCTGCAACGTAAATACTTACAGTGACTTGAATGACCATATAATCTGGTACATTTTCTTTGACACTGGCTTCATAGCTACTTTGATGGAAAATAGGCACTTCATCTTCGACGTCGATCACTCGAACCGTTACGGTCGCAGTAGCCAGCCTCGGGTCCGGTGCTCCATCACGAGCTGTCACGACGAACTTGTATTCCTTGAATATAAAATTAGTAATGTCAATGCCCGTCCACTATATATTTTCAATAGTTGAATAAACTCCTTGAAAAATCAGTAACAGAAAGAAATATGATCGACTAGTAATGTACACAGAAAAAAATCGCAAACAGAGTTTCATGAACCTTCAGGCAAAATTTACCGAATAGCTTGAGCTGAACTCATCAAGCAAGATGTGATTGACGGTTATAGAACATCTACAGAACTAGTTCGGTAAATTTCGCTCGATCAATCGAGTGAAAGAAGTTAGGCATACTTTACCTAGCCAATCAAGTAATTATTGCCCGCTTGAGTAATAAACTTGAGAAAAATGTTTAATTTTCTGCGTTTTATTTTTTATTTTTGATATAGTACATTATATAAGGTAACGATAAGTATATAATAATCATTTACAAAATGTGCCTTGTATTTTATTTTATTTTATTTTATTTTCTGTCGCTTGCCGCTGTATAGTTGTTTACACCGTGTGATATGAACATAGCAACCGACAAGCGTATTTAATACACAGGGTGTACAAATTCGGAAAATATTGAATATAAAATTAGGACTTATAAATTAAATAACTTGAAAAGTTAATGTTTATGTTTTAGTAAAAGAGAGTGTATTATACACACTCGCGATTGGAAGACGGCAAAGTAATCTTTGCTTGATTATTTAGGCACTTTGTATTTAACTGTTATTTCAGTATGTATTACCGAATATTTTCAGTAACATTTGCCCAATAACTTCAATACATTTTGCTTAATTCCTGCTTCACTGTAATCTGTCGAACTAAATTAAGTAATCTTTGCTTGCGATTTTTTTCCGTGTAATATGCACATATAGCTATCGAATTTATAATTTATCATAAGTTTATAAATTGTATAATAGCTTAATCTATCTTACAAAATAGAAATTTAAATTCATAAATATAAAAATTTATATAAGGCATAATTTTCATCATTATAATAATATGTCAAGACAAAAACAGTTTAATTAAATTATAAGAAAGTTGTAGGCCCTGAGGAGGGACATAATAAATAATCATCCGAAACGTCGGTCTTTTAATAAAAAGTATTTTTATTAGTTCGAAAGGATCGTTTACCATCTGTATTTAATATTCATCTACGAACGCTTCACGCATTATTAAATTATAAAAAGTTTCAGGTATTTAATTTCATTAAAAACGCTTAAGCCCCCTGCGCCATAGCAGGCATTTTTTTTAAACACACGCGTGACAAGCAAAATCGATTCCATAAGATACCTAATATTAATTAAAGAATTTAATTTCTAACTAAGACTATCTTGTAGCATAATTAGTCTTTAATTCTTATTTCCGTGGTCCCGGACCCATTTCATCCTAAAGACAATATGTAAAGAGATACGTATCTCGTGAGTTGGCGCAGGGAGGTTAATTTTTGTCCCAAAAACACAGTATATTGAACGTAATAAAAAAAACTTACTAGATTTTAATAGCACCGTGATAAAACTTTAAGTATAGGTAATTCTCAGTAAAGCAACTAATGCGAATTTATGAAATGTCACACTTGGTTCTTTAATATATGCTTTGAGTAATTAAAGAATAGCTAATTAATAAAGGAAATTATAGTCAACTCAAATTTGGAAAAATTTTAGATTCTCGATAATCGCGCTCCGAAAAGCAGCAAAAGAATCAAAGCAATCCTCAATATACTAACATGATTCTGCTCGTAATCGAGAGCAACTTTGGTGAGGACATCGCCGGTCTCGGGATCGACCGTGTAGGGTATGTCGTCCGGGGCAAAGTAGGTGATCTCGGCATTGATGCCCTCGTCCGCGTCCTCTGCGTGGACGCGACCGATCAGCTTCCTCGCTTCGCCTTCCTTCACCGAAAACTCGTAGGGCAGACCCTCGAACTCCGGGTTCTTGTCGTTGATGTCCGTCACCTTGATGTTCACGGTAGTTGTGCTCGATAGGCCGCCTGTGTCCTCCGCTTTTATTATCTGTCGACGAAGAAAGGATTCTATCAAATGCTTGAATTTAGCTTGTTTAAAGTGAACTGGCATTATTCTGTGAATAATTCACAAGCCACTGATTTACATTTAACCGAAGCTAAATATTATTATTTTCCCTTTGCAAAAAACAACGCAACGATCAATTCACGACGAATCTATTTGCGGAGTATAATAAACAAGCTGTGGGAAATTAAATCCCGTATACAACGGATTTCAGTTCCAAATTATGCGCGAAAGTGAAACAAATTAAAACGTTTGAGTTTACATACGTAGCTGTGCTGTGTACCAGTAGCATAGGAAGATGTTTAAAATACATTTTTATGACCGAAATTTGCATTTCATAATTGCGTTAACAAGCAAACTAGACTAAATACATTATCAGTGTACATATTAATCTACGCAAATCGTAAATGATACTTGCAGTTAATTACTTGTACATTTTTTCGAAAATTAGCCATCGTTGTATCATAAAAAGACTAATAAATACACAGATAATTGATTGTTACTACAGAAAGTAAAAAGGAACTGCTTAAAAAGTACTTTAAAATGGTTATGAACAACTGACCTATCGAGATAATTGATTATTACTTAATGAGTGCAGTTCATTCTTGTATAATAAGCACATAGCATTATTAATGCTCTGTAACGGTTGCCAGCGGTAAATGCATCAAGCTCAAAAAGATACACTTCGATCAGATGTGTTTATAAAATATGTTCCAAAATGGATTAAAATTTAATATGCTAAATACTTAATTATATGAATCCTGATAAACTATTAATATTAATAGATATGTTTAATTTTTGTCATAGTATACAATTTTTTAATTTATTAAAAATCTATCATCTATAAATCATAAAATTTGTGCACACGTATAGAATGAATTTCTGTAATAAAAATAGTCAATTTAAAGCACCCTTAATACATGCACGTAGTAATTTACGTAGGTAAACAAGTTACTTTGATCAAATTTACAGGGATTACTCTTTCCATTGTACCGAATTGACGTTTACATATTCATTTAGATCCACTGCGTTTAAAAAAATATAATAATAATAATTAAAAAATGTGGAAGAACTATAAAGAAAATGTATTTTTTTTTGTATCGAAAATTCTTCTAAGATTCACTATAAAATTAAAAAAATACTTGATTTATCACCTAAGTATTATTATCACAATAGTATTAAATACATGACATGTAAATATTAAAACAATAAAAAATTTTGTGTTTTATCTTTTCTTTTATAGACACGATTCTATTCAAGGAAACAACAGAAAAATTGAGTTTAATTTTATGTGGTGTGCGATAATACCTTTAAATTAAGTGGTAGTTGCCTGCCTAGTATAAAAAACGTAGTTTCTTGCACTATGTTTGTATTCACTAATTGAATGTATGTATGAAAGCATTAATTATCACAAAGCAGTTGTGTCAACCATTCTAATAAAATAAAAGAATAATTCTATCGAGCGTCAGGGATGAATAACAGATCCACAACATAACACTAAACTCTAAGCAACTTACCAGCTGATAGCGTGTAAGATCCTCCCTGTCCAGTTTCCTTATAACGGTAATGACGCCAGACTTGTCGCCGATCGCGAACTGCCGGAGGTCGTTGCCGGAGACGATGGAATACGAAACAGGATCGTTTTCCGGATCGACAGCCTGCAAAAAAAGGTAATGCGCGCACCGGACGCGCGGTTATTAATTGCCCTTGCTTTGTTATTAGCATTTTATGGCGCGGCGGATGATTGATTTTGCAGGAAGCGAATGGGGGACACGGGGCTTTTGTCGATGATGTAAGTTTCTGGTGCGCTTTTCTAGTTTCGCTCGAGACGGTGACAAGGATACTTTGTCAGATCGATGCAAGTGATGAGAGCGGAAATATTGAAAATTGATTCATCCTATATTTTATTATTGCTTGGTTATGAAGTACAATTTGGGTCGCTCAATTAATTTTGCACAGGAATGTATACCATATATCATATATTATATCACCATCTCGTATATCATATACATATATATCACTGAGTGTCTTTTTCTGAGTTGAGAAATGTTTCTACCCAAATTTGATGAGCTTTTAAAATTTCCACTAAAAATTTTACGGGAAAACTACTCCAGAAAAAAATTTTTGTTCAATGTTTCTCTGTCTAAAAATAGAATTTTTGTTTACACGAAACATGCATGAACTTGAACGGAGGTATAATAATGACTTTTATTAGTGTTAAAAAATTATTTTCAGTGACTACAAACACCTTTTAAAGTGCGGATTCAAGGATGTTGAATTTTGATACAAGAAAAACAGAGATTCTTAATAGAAAAGCATAAGAAATAATAGCTAAACTTTACTAAATTTTATTAATCTCGTATTTAATTTACTCGTTTTTCATTACACACAAAGTTGATAAGAAAATTGTCGAAGCTCTAGATTACAAAATTAATGAAGCTATCGGGCTTCAAGAAATACAAATGCACTTTGTTGCAATATAAGATGAATGTAAGTAAAAAAATTTCAAGAGTTTCAATTGATTTTTGTACTATTAAATGAATTTGAAGGAAAATCATGCTACAAAGTTGAAATTTAATTTCAAAATATTAAAGATACTACTCTTTCTTTAAGGCCATGTGCTATGGCCGGAAAGATTTCTACCTTACTGATTTTTGCATTTAACGAAATATATAAAGAAAGAGACGTTTCACGAAATTCCAGCCACAACTCAGAGATTTTTGTCCTCGAAAATTTCGTTCATAATTCATAAGACCAAAATATTTGTGAACTATGGATGGAATTTTATGAAACTACATCTTTATGTGTTTCGTTTAATGTAAATATCGATAAAATATGAATCTTTCCAACCCTAGTACATCCCCTTAAATAGAATTGTACTATAGTCTTAACACAGTTTTAAACTTCCCGGCTTTTGAGTAACGAGAATAATACGACAATCTATTGTAAAAGCCAGTAATTGGTTTCATATTACGAGAGCGACCTATCAGTAATCAAATATACATAAATTCCCCGTACGACTTTTATTCCACGCAGACACCAATGTTTAACTTATCTTCATAATACCTCCTCGCTTGCTTCAATAACATCATCGTAAAGCGATTAAGAATAATATAAGAGGTAACTCACGATGATAGTGGCAACGGTGGAGTTGAGAGAGGCGCCTTCGCTGACTTGGACCTCGTAGACCTGCTGCTGGAAGACGGGACTTCTGGTGTTGGGGCCGGGAATGACGTTGACCTCGACGATGGTCTGGGAGTAGCGACCGCCGTTGTCTGTCGCCTGCACCGTGATGCTATATTGCTCGCCCGCGTTCAGCTTACCTACCGACTCGATCATCCCGCTCTTTGGATCGATCTTGAACTTCTGCAGCCCATTGTTCGACACGTGGTAGATGCTGTACGTTATCTCGGCATTTGGGCCCTCGTCGTTATCCGTTGCTTCCACCTGATTATCGCAAATTGGCGTATTAGAAATATGTCTATATTAATATTGATTTATAAGTATAGATTTCTTTTTAAAACAAAGTTTTATTTGAAGCAGCTACCAAACGTAACATATTATAATCGTTAAATATTATCATCATTTTAATCTAATTTTCTTATTTCTGATTTGGTTTTCATTAACATGCCTATTATTAAACTAAGGAATAAACAAATTAGTATTTTTTCAATTTTAATTAACATTTAATCGTGAACAATGTATTAGTGTTATTAACTTATTCGTGCGGCACGAATTCTTAAACTAGTCGTACCTTGATGACTTCTCGTTTGGTCTCGCCTGCCTGAACGGTGATCGGTGGCGTCATGGGCAGCATAGGCGCATTGTCGTTGACGTCGTTGAGGGTGACTACAAAGGAGAGAGGCGCCGAAGCAGCAGCCCCGTTCTTTTCACGCGCCACCACCTGGAAACGAAAGCGACCCGGACTAGGTGGATCGCGATCCAGATTCTCCTCGTTCACCACAAGTGTGCCGCTCGAGTCTGTCGAGAAGAACGTTGTCGTCAGCTCGAATGTGTACTCGGGCTTCGGATCCTCTGCTCCCTATGATGGCAAAAAATGAATTTGAATTTTAGTTTCACAGATCCTCGAATAATGAATTAAAATAGTGGATATTAAGAGGTTTGCAACAGATTTTAGTAAGGCTAAATTGATTAAAATTCAGTGGCTTGGGCAATAAATAATTGATGAGGCACGTATTCGACAATTCATGTTAAATTCAAAAGGTAAACAGCATTTAGACTGACACCAAATGATGGACAATTTGATTATTTATAATAAAAAACCAAACTTGAAAAAGTCAATAAAGTAATTACCGAAACGTCGTTTTAGTAGTATCAAGTAAAGAAATATCGTCTCGAAATTTAATTTGAATATAATAAACAGTATTTAATATAAATCTATAAAGTAAACTGTAATTATAATTATATAAGTATATAAAATTCGCTTTCTGATAATTAAAATCAAACAGAAAAGGAAATTAACATATATCGGCAAGCACTTCGATTTTTGTAATGTATTTTTAATCAATACCAAAATCGAAACTCAAATTTGAATAAATATAAATTCAAAGTATTTGATACTACCAATGAAAGAATAAAATCCAATAAAAAAGTATTCATTACTCTGGAAAGGCCAGGAATAAAAAAACGACGTGCAAGGGCTCTAGATAATGAAATTCAAACAGCCGAGTCCCGAGCAGAAAGAAAAATCCCATTTCCAGTAATATTCGTTCAAAGCGAAGATACCCGTGGGGTGGAAGTGTGGCAGAAAAAGGGGCAGGAAAAAAGAAAGCAAAAGAGTTTACATCTCGGAGTCGTATAATCTCGGCGGCATCGCGTATCGGGAGCAATCACATTAACGCGAATCGCAGTTAACCCAGTTGCCCCCGGTACCCCCATCCCCAGCCTCCACCCGCGGAATATGTACGTGTAATAGGGCAGCGCACGAATAATCCGGTAGTTTTCGGCTGATTTACGAGAGCTCCGGCTCTCGAGCTTATTCTTTCCTTTCGTTAATTTCTGCCCTCGATCTGTTCACCAGATACTGGGATGACTTATTTACGAAGTATCGAGAACAAACAGTGGGTGAAAGATTTCTATTGAACGGGATTTTTCTAAGAAAAACTGCATTTTTTTAACATTATATTTTCAGCGAATTAAAGAAAAATTTGTAATATAGTTTTCAAGATTTAAATCAATTTTTAAATAAACGGTGAAGGAGAAAGTACAAAATAATCTTCCGACATTTTATTTTTTTAGAAATCGATTTCTACCGAGTGTAAAACTTAAAGTAGAAGAAACTGTAAAAAAAAGCTTAATTTCAGAATAAAAACTACAAAAACTCATAAATTTATAATTGTGAAAATAAATTTTAATGGTTTACAGTAATGTAAAGGAATGTAAATATATGTATAATACTCGCATGAAGGTAAAATTCTTCATTTATTGGTTTTCACTCTTGATTTTCATTAAGGGGGTGTCAAAGTCCTACAGTTACCACTCAAACTGTTTTACCGATCGGATATGAATAATTAGTAATAACTAAATAAATAGGTAAAATTATGTGAATCCCAAATACAGGTGCACTT
>UELU01145586.1:0-17743 GCA_900490025.1 Megastigmus dorsalis | reverse complement strand
TCTAGATAATGAAATTCAAACAGCCGAGTCCCGAGCAGAAAGAAAAATCCCATTTCCAGTAATATTCGTTCAAAGCGAAGATACCCGTGGGGTGGAAGTGTGGCAGAAAAAGGGGCAGGAAAAAAGAAAGCAAAAGAGTTTACATCTCGGAGTCGTATAATCTCGGCGGCATCGCGTATCGGGAGCAATCACATTAACGCGAATCGCAGTTAACCCAGTTGCCCCCGGTACCCCCATCCCCAGCCTCCACCCGCGGAATATGTACGTGTAATAGGGCAGCGCACGAATAATCCGGTAGTTTTCGGCTGATTTACGAGAGCTCCGGCTCTCGAGCTTATTCTTTCCTTTCGTTAATTTCTGCCCTCGATCTGTTCACCAGATACTGGGATGACTTATTTACGAAGTATCGAGAACAAACAGTGGGTGAAAGATTTCTATTGAACGGGATTTTTCTAAGAAAAACTGCATTTTTTTAACATTATATTTTCAGCGAATTAAAGAAAAATTTGTAATATAGTTTTCAAGATTTAAATCAATTTTTAAATAAACGGTGAAGGAGAAAGTACAAAATAATCTTCCGACATTTTATTTTTTTAGAAATCGATTTCTACCGAGTGTAAAACTTAAAGTAGAAGAAACTGTAAAAAAAAGCTTAATTTCAGAATAAAAACTACAAAAACTCATAAATTTATAATTGTGAAAATAAATTTTAATGGTTTACAGTAATGTAAAGGAATGTAAATATATGTATAATACTCGCATGAAGGTAAAATTCTTCATTTATTGGTTTTCACTCTTGATTTTCATTAAGGGGGTGTCAAAGTCCTACAGTTACCACTCAAACTGTTTTACCGATCGGAAATAAATAGAGGTAGTGCACCTGTATTTGGGATTCACATAATTTTACCTATTTATTTAGTTATTACTAATTATTCATATCCGATAGGTAAAACAGTTTGAGTGGTAACTGTAGGACTTTGACACCCCCCTAAGTAACTAAGATATTGTAGTATAATACTTTCCTCAAAACAGTTAATATTAAATAACTTCGCAGTTAAAATTTTAAGTCTATTCATATACTAGTTTAAAAAAATTCAACAAACATATTTTTGTAACTTTTAACATATGGAGTCTTATGGAAAACAACGATTTTGACCTCTTAATTTAGAAATAAATGTTTGATGTAATATTTGCAAGCAATTTTAAATTGATTGCTGGATCATTGAGTAAAAACCTCGGTAAGAACAAATTATCTTATCTGTCGTAAGTTCTGGCAACGTGGCATGCTTGCTATACGAGTGCATACTCGCATTTTCATGACTACCATGATTTGACAAACACTTATTCAAACATATTAGAGGCCAATAATGTGGTATTGAATATAGCAGTGGTAGAATGAGTGAGTTTAGTCAAATAATCGTGCATCTTGTACTTAATGTAAGCACGCAGCTTATAACTTGTAGAAAATAAAAAAGGTATACAAAGAACTATACGATCTAATTTAACACGTATGTAACTACACGGAGAAAAATATTTCATGAAAAAGTACAATGAATTAAAAAAAAATTGTTATTATAATATATTAAAAAGAAGACAGACTTGATTTCTAAATAAATTACAGAAAAATTAGTAAAATTAAACTGAAGTAAACAATAATAATACGTATATTATAACAATTTAGCATATACTATAGTAATTTTTAGCACTTTCTAAGCAAATGTTAACTATCATACAAAAATGTTAATAAATGGCGCATCTCTTTAATATAAAACTGTTTCAATACAATAGCTTAATTGTAAGTCATTTAAATACTTCAAATTCCATATGTTATAGGAATCAAAAATTTGTTTTCATATACTTACCGATAAAAGATTTCTAACAAAATGAATATTCAAAAGCAACTTAATGGTATTAGATTATATAATATCAAGTGATTTCCTGAAGCGTGTTTAGAAGTAATTTATTCGTGAAAAACTGAACGTCTACTTCATCAATAATACAGCGATTTCGTAGTAAATTATCCTCTCGACATACATTTCACGCTGCATCGTAAATGTGACGATTAACCATATGTCGACGTGTAACATTTAGCGAAGAAATTGATCAAAAAAGTAATCGACATCACCGATAAAATGAATAACCTAATCAAAATTTATGGTGTAAATTTGACTTAGCAAGCTATGAAAAAGGTTCATAAAGGTATTCATACATTTTTTTTTGCTTAAATATCTAAGAATAAAGTTCAAATTGTGAAAAGTAATCGAATATTCTGAGCACCTTTAAATGAGATATTAATTAATCAAGCGTTATGATGATAAAAATGTAGAATTAAATTATTGTTCAAAAAAATTATTAATGAATACATATTGCTTAAAACATTTCTTAACATCATTGAAACACAAATGAACTACTTAAGAGAAACTGGAAAAAATTCCTACCTTACCGATTTTTAAATTTATAGAATGATTAACAGTAATTTAACAGTAATCTATTACTATATATTTTCTTTTAGAAATCTTTTCTATCAAAGCGTATGTCCTTAAATTAGAACAAATCCGGCCAAAAACTTGTGAACTGACCATTTCGGCTGCTCTAATTTCTTTAACCTTTAGGCTGCGGGTAAATTTCAGTACTAATCGGCCTCTCATAATGTGCAAAATGTATACATAAGGTCACTGGATATCTCAGGTAGAGTCTCCAACCTGACTGCTGGTCGATATATCGACTACCCCCCAGCGTAAAGGTTAAGCGATATTTGTCTACTAAAAATAAATTACTTAGTTTAAAATATAACATAATTATATATAGAACATTCATAGAATATATTTGAAGTTTTAATAATAACTGCGAAATTTGAAAATTATTTTTAATTAAAACTTTTAAATAATTTGTGAGTTATTTTTGAATGTGTTTTATTACCTGTTTTATTTAGGAATTACATACTACATATATATTGGAATAAATAATTGAGTTTAAGGAAGTTAAGTGCCAATAAATCTTATCACTAGTTTGTTTGAAAGTATTATACACATAGATTTATAATTTAATAATTGTAGTCAAACTGTACGCAGCAATTATTCTTTTTTATAATAGTAAAAAATCTAATTTCATCAAAAATAATTGTGACAAAAACATTTAAAGTACATCTTATATAGTCTATTTTTTATAACAATATTAATAAGGTAGATGTTTTATAATTTTTTATTGAAAACAGCATGTATATTATAGTAAATTGCACTTGGTCACATAAATATTCTATTATAATTTCTTCGTTCTCTGAATAGGTGGAATAGATATTTCCATAGTAAATATCACAGAAGATATTAAATATCCTGTAAAAACAATAATAATCAATTCGTGCAAAAGTAAATCTTCCCCTTCCGTGATATTTCTTTCCTCAACTCTTTTTACTTTTACGTAATTTTTTTTATATTCCCATTGATCTCGAATCCCTGCTTCCAAAATACGTTGCACAATCACATTAAATCTATCAATAAATGGCGAAGCTTTTGGGAACGCGAAGGCCAATCTATCATCAAAAATTATTGGTTTGGCTAGTTTCATGATTGGTGTTCCATTAATATCCATGTGCACATCCGTATTATGTTTTCCAATGTCATGAAACATGAGACAGATCAAATTTCTTGTTCGTATTAGATCGTTTATGCACTGCTGTGGATCATCGATAGCTTTAGATTTTTCCATTAATTTTCTCATATTACTATCAGTACTGCTTCTTAAAATATTGTATATGTAGTTTTGAGAATGTATCAACATTTTGGATTCAATGATGTCCTCTAGGGTTTCGAAAGGAACTTCATTTTTGAATTTTTTAACGTCTAATAATTTAGAGTATGTGTCAGTAGAGTATATCATAGACATAGTGATTATGGACAAAAAGACTATCTTTTCAACGGTCCTTTTAGGTTTTTTAGGTAAAGGCATTCCCAAGAGAAGTTGGTAAATGGTCAAAGCATTCCAATAACTCCTAGAGAATCTCATCCAGTGGGAAATCACGATATAGCCAATTATTAGGAGGGGAAATAACGATGCATAAAGAACGAAATCTGACGGCAAGCTAACCTTCCAAACCGTTAGAACAGGCACAACGAAAACGAAGTTGGTAAATTGAATTTCTCTTGTAATTAAACTGCTTATATTGTATAACATGGTGCCTGTGGGAAATGGAAATGAAGTCATGTCCACCTCATCGTTTAATAGACTCTTGATCTGAGACTGCACTTTTTCCGTTACTGCATTATTAGTTTCTTGAGTAAAATAAAATTGCAAGTTCAATTTTTCTCTAAATATTTCACAATGCTGATAATCGGTACCATCAACTGCAATGATGCTACCTGTAGAGTTTTTAACTGTACTGAGTATTGGAGGCAGGTCGAACACTAACATCTTAAAACTATACTTATTAAGGTCAAGGAGTTTATTTGGAAAAAGTTGGACCCCAGAGTAAAACATGTTTTCATTAAATGTATTTGTAAATGGATTGTAGATTATAAGTATTGCGTTGCCGTTGCTGCTCACTTTTAAAACTGTAAAGTCTAAAAATTTTAATTTCCACGCATAGTAAAAGATTTTGTTTAAACTTTCTTGCACTAATTTATGTTCGAAAAATAATATAAATAAACATTTTGGTCTCGTATTTTTCGGTGAAACCCCAGCAAAAAAATCTAAGGCATTCTGTAGCTTTCCTAAGTGCAAATTGTTCGTGTCATTATTTTGAAGCGCAATATAAACCGAGGCTTTCCTTGGATTCTTAAAGATTGATAATTGTAGTGGATGACTATGATTTGCATTTTTTGTCGTAGTCAAATCTATTGTCACTGTTGGAATCACGCTCACTAAACGCTGAATTAAAATGTGTTGCACTGATAGATTATCTTTATCAGTCCTAAAAATACTTATTTGGTATGTCTTTCCGTTAGAAACTATTTCTTGTATTAAATTATCAATCCAGTCGTTTGATGCAGCTCGTACAAAATGTGCTTCATGAGCATAAAAGATGAATATCAATAGAAGAAATTTCATTGTTATTGCTATTGAAATCTTTTAACATTTTACAAATTGATTTGTCCTGCAAATATAGCTTAAATTACTTTTATTTTAACTATTTTAGCTAGAACATTGTGTGATAAAATAGATTTTATGAATATTATTAAAATAATATATATCATATAACTACATAAAAAATACTTTGGTTATTTTGTACACTGAACTAGAACTGCTTTTACGACTATAAATTCGAAAAGGAAACATGTACCTCTGTATAAAACTAAAAACTACTTTAAAAAAATAGCTTACGGACATAAAATATATAAAATATAAGCCCAAATTGCAAGTTAGACTGGAGGAAGAAATGAAAGGCCGTAAAAAATAAGTAATTTCAGTGAATTCTTGTTATGAGTCTGTCAATATTCAGTTATAACGCTCATTTATAAACACGAAAATAGGTAATTTATTATGGTACGTTATACCTACTCATAAAAGTAACGTAAACCATAATCATTTGGATATAGGACAATACTAAGTGACCATGAAAAATACTATTTGAATATTTGGATAGCGGAATAACAGTTATGCTTAAACATGTAAGCTTAGCATTAGAGGTATTCAGATCACTATAAAAATATATGTAGACTTTACACTCATACAGAAGTTAATGAGATTCTATCATTACCTAGTGAGACAAACACAAGACGAGGGATGCTTTAACTAAGCTCACTCATCCTACAACTGCAATATTCGGTAATGTCGAATTATTGTACTATTATATGTTTGCTTTCAATGCATTTTTTATAAACAAAAAGTAATGTTCTTATACTGAAATAATTAACTTATCATTCTTATACTATAATAAATAAAATATTTGTGAAGAAGAATCTAAATTTTCTCTTCATATTAAATCGAATCATTGTCTTCGCGATAAAAATTAAATCGAACTAGTCTTCGCGCCGAAATCCAAAGTGGTAGTCTTCGTTACAAAATAGAAAAGTGTTAGTCTTCGTAAGAACCGTCGATATAGTAGGCACTCGCAACAAGCATTGCTAGAACTTAAGACAGATCGAAAATTTTCTTACTCACATGCAGGTCCACCAATCAATTTGAAATAACTTACAAATATTACATCAAATATTTATTTATATAGAAGTAATATTTATTGTTTTATCAAAAACAGTTTTTTATTAATATGAGAATTTCTAAATTAAGAGGTCCAAATCGTTGTTTCCCATAAGGCCCTTCGTTGAAAGTTATAAAAATGTGTTTGCTGTAATTTTTTAAACTAGCTTAATGAACATACTTAAAATTTTAACTGCGTATTTTTGCTATAAACAAATATATTCTAGTAAAGTAACATTTGTTGCAGCACAATAACATATACAAAGTACATTTTAAAATTATTATATTCAACATTAAGATGAAACTTTAAGATGATTGTAGCGTACATTGTTCTCAATATATACTATGTATTGAACTGATTTATTTTATTGATTTCAATTTTACATAGTGAAAGAAATGTTTGTTAAAAATCACTATGACAACGCCATTCTACCGAAGGTACTAACAATAATAATAAGTAATTTACAACTAAAAATTGTTGCAAATTTTTCCCTATTCTCGGCATAAATATATTATCCTAAAGTAAGTTTTACGACCTCATTCTCGTAGAAACGAAGATTTCAAGGTTGCGAATCGGTCATGCACGTGTGCATACGTGGGGTTACAGCGGTTAACTCCGAGCAGAGGGCAGAATACAACTGCATCTACACACAACACAAAATTAAGTGTTTTGTATGCATGCATTATACTTTGTCTATTTTAATGCAATATATAAATTTTGAACTATTTAAAATATTAGTAATTAGGCTAGTTAATATTTTTACACTCAGAAAAAGAATATTTTGTACATAATGAATCAATGCATGTAGATTATCAGTAATGAATGAGGATCAATAGATGAAAGTTTTTTCAATGTAAGCCTTCTTGATGTACGTTTTTTCGTTTTAGTATTTAATCACGCGTTTTCTTTTCAATTTAATTCAAATTTAATTCAATTCCATATTTAATATAAATGTTAAAGTTTTGATACTTTTTATTCTAAACAAGGTTTTTAGAGCTGCCCGTCCGAAGCTGAAAACAATGAAGAGCAACTGACTAAAGAAAATTATATTAAAAATTATCATTCGATGACTAAAGCAAACGAGTAAAGCTATTATACAGTCTCCAGATTTGATTAAGTTTTTCTTCCCTTCAGATGTTAGTTGATTCATCTACATTCATATAAAAATGTTCCTTACAGTTCCGATGAAAGCAAAAAAGAACGTCTAAATATAAACGAATCTTTTTTAGCTGATTCTTACAGTAAATGAGCCCCCCGTCTCTATGCAATGCTAAAATAGTTCATACCAGCAGTGAATGTGAAAAAAGTTCACAAAATGTAAATAAAAGTAAGAATAGTCCCAAAGCAACGCGATTTTTTTTTGCTAATCTCCCCACCTCGTCATAATTTTTTTGTATAGAAAACCGCAGATTCATAAATATGCATTCTTTAATATTCCCGTACAATGAAGCGTTGGCTTTAATTAAAAAATTAAAGTTTAGCTTTATGATGCGTTTCCTTTTCTCCTCTTCACATGCGAATCTGTGGTCGTTGCCGGTAGAACGGGTTTTTCCAGAATCTCACATCGGAATCCCATGTAGCGCCGGGAATAGCTAAAAGAGATTCTCACGTTTGCTTTCCATTCTTTTTTTTTCTATTAAAGAGAAATAACGAGAGCGTTATTCTAAAATGAATTCAGAAATTTCCTTAAGTAAGACTGAAATATACGAAAATCAGTCTGATCTTATTTTAATTCTCTGACAATGATTCCAATAAAATCGTCGTCATAATTAAAATTATTATATTTAACCCTTTTGCCTCGGTTGCAAACGGAATAGACAAATATAATTTTAGTTTTCGCAGAATTACGTGAAACAAACCTACATTTACAATATAACTTTATGGATTACATACCATAATAGAGTTACAAGTTTAGACCCCAAAAGAGAATCTATATTTTTATCTTCCTTTGAAGTTGTCGTTCGATATTACTTATCTTGTATAAAGTACATGACTACAGTCAAGTTTGCTCTACACTAACGTCAAAATATATGTTAATGAGATTACAAACCTTTACACAAAATAAAAGTCAATGCGTTTTTAACGTACGAGTAAGTATTATTTTTATATTTACCATAAATTGTTAATAATAATGACCCCTAGCGGAAATACTTGCGAATTGTGTATTTTGTCACAATAACTATAGTTAGTTTACAACAAAGGGAAAAAGAGGAAATTTTACTCAATCAAAAAGATTTCATCCTAGCTATCTACCTTAAGTATTACCTTTAGTAAGAGAATGATCGTTTTCTAAGGGCGCATTGATAGCGAGGAGCGACTTACAACTAGCTACAACTATAACTACAACTCGATTATAGCTAGTTGTATTTAGTTGTAACTCGCTCCTGACTATTATGAATCCGCACTTAATGATACCCAGATATTAAAAGTGTAAAAATAACACATCGGAATTTATGATAATAATAGTCGTCGTACAAGCCTTTTGCATTGAAATCGATGTATAGGCATCGAGCGAAAAAAAGATGGGACTGCGAACTCACCAGATCGGCGTCGGTGACGGTGAGCACGATGGGATTGCCATCGGCATCGGTGACCTTGGTACCGACCGGCGCATTCTCGTCAACGAATCCCTCGATGGACGAGGCTGTAATCACCGGCGGGTTACTGTCGACCGGTTTCACGGTGATGGTCAGCTTGGCGGTCGCCGAGCGCTCCGCTTCCGAATCCTCTACCGCCTATTCGCCAAACAGAAATTGGAAAGAACGCCTGATGTTAGATTGGATTTCCGTGCGATTACTTTTACGATACAACATTTCGACTATGTCTTTCTTTTTTTTTACAATTGATTGAAAGTTTTGATAATTCGTATTTTGGATGTTCTCACTGAATTTTTCAGTATCGCAATTATCGATTCGAAGGCACCATTATTTATTTATTATTTAAAGTTCACCAGAATGTGCTTTCAAATTCATTTGGATAAATGAAAAGCTGTGATTTGTTCTTTACTTCTAGTTTCAATACTTTTTGCTAAATGAATATTAGAAATTGCAAACATTCTTAACTCTAGAAAATGAAAACAAAATTTCATAATTGAATTGCCAACTCAAATTTCATAAACTTGTAAGTAATACTTCTGAACTCGATTAAGTTCAAAATCATTTAAGTTGTTTACCACAAAGAATTTAATATTAAAATTATTTAATCCTCCAATTGATCGATTTCAAAGATTCAAAGTTCATGATAATCATGGATATTTTTATCATTATTACTTGCAGCACAATCTTAATCTAAATTAATAGAAAAGGTGAAAGAATTTATTAATACTTTTTATAATCCTTGTAATATAACTACGAACTAATTGTAAGTAAAAAGCGAGTTAATACATACACGATTTATTTTGTAGGTGATATCAAAGTAGGTTTTTGTTTTCATGTACGGACGTAAATAGATAGTTTTTCTGATCAATTATATAACCAATTATGCTGCAAATAATTTCTAATATAAAAATATTTCCAGCGGTTGAGACTCAAACAAAACAAGCTATTTCATTAATTTTTTTTAAGAGAGCTTATATATATATATGTATTTTGCTACGAGCGTATAGGTACGAAAATTATCACATATTTATTTATTTATTTTGGTTTTTTATGTGACTGTGTAAACTCTACGATTTCGTCGCGTTCTAATGACTTTAGCAACTTAAAGGACTTCATTATTATTGTTAATTATATTATTTTATAATGTTTTATTATATATACTTATAATTTTATATGCACGTATTGAAAAGCACTATAGTAATTACAAAATTTAATTTACTGCCTGTATTTTATAGCATTGATCCTCTTTACATTATTAAATCGCCCAAAGTATATTTTTTAAATTTCACTAACTCGAACATTTAAATTTATCTAATTCCCTAAAAATGAATCATTCCATATCACACAATAAATAGGCATTTCAAAGTTTGCCGAATACAAACGCAAAATCAAAATGCGCATTTAATGTGAAAATTGTGAATTTTATCTCTAATATTAAACAAAAACTTCTAATTATCACATTTACTTCAACAATCAGAGCAAACGATCATTCACGTAATCTAGCAGCAGAGAAGCACTCCAATTTAATTATCCAGACGTAAAATCATCCATTGGACGTTATCAGCCTCGCCGATTGATAGAACCGGCCCGAGAGAGAAAAATAAAGCTAAAAGACTGCGGCAAGCAAATCACCTTAATGATAATGTCAAACTTCTTGGTGACGGTGGTGTCGACTGCGCGTATCTGCTTGACTGCCCCTGTGCTATTGTTGATCTCGAAAAAGTCCCTATAGTTGGTTGGACTGCCGCTGAGGAAGGAGTAGCGTATCGGGGCGTTGATGCTGTCCATGTCGACCGCCTGGATCTTCTCCGGCGAGATGTTTAGGATGCCCGATAGGACACCGCTCGAGACCTGGATTCAAAACGACGATGTTAGCTGCTGCGGAAGCGCGATTCTCTGCGATGGGCTCGCTTTACGGGGCCGAGAAGTCCGTGTGTGACCTTCGATTTGCTCTATTTTTAGCTTTATCGCACGGCCCGCAGTTAAGTACTGCGTTAAATCGTTATATACGGCCTTAATTTCGTATACTCGTTGAGCCTCGACGGAATGCCGGGGATTATTTCTTTTTTTGTATAAATAGATTAAGGGAACTCGGATTCGATTTGTATTTAAATTTTCATGATTATGCAAGAACTTTTTTGAGCTGCTTCGGAAGACGAGTAAATAGTGTTGTTTTCGTTTAAATAGTTCGTTAGTCGAAAATAAAGTCAATTGTAAACTATTAATATACAGGATTATATTAAATATTAAAATCTATAAGTAAAAATAGCTTAATTCGGAATATTATTTTTTTCCACATCTAATTTAATTGTGTATAATGGCTCTGGCAATTGTGTAGCCGATCTGTTTCTTCAGTTTAGTCAATGTCAACTTAAAAAAATAGTACACAAAAATAAATCCTTAACTCTCTTTATACATAAGATTATTTATAAATGACATAGCTATAAATAATTATATTTTCATTCAAAAAATTGGAAACTGATAGGTATGATCCGCTTCTTTCAACTACCACGTAAAAAATCTCATCAAATGCCAGAAGTGGACGAAAAAGCTGAAAAAAAAAGCTTACGCAAATTGCTCAGACACGTTAAGAGCTAGGGAAGAACTACGACTCACCGATGCAGAGTACTCGGGGTTGATGCAAGCGCCGTTGAGCAACATGCAGCCCTGATAGATGAAGGAGGGATCCTGATCGTCGTCATCTCGGATATTGACTGTCAGCGTCGTCGTTGACGTGAATCTCTCGGATGGCTTGATCGCTCGATCCTGAAACACAGAGAAAGCAAATATTATATAGCTACTTATTACGTACACGGAAAAAAACATTGGTTGTGAAACACAAAGCTTTCCAAAAAATATTAGTTTAAAAATTCGGCTGTTTAAACTCAAACCCCCAGTTTGGGTATCATACGCATGCTAAAACCTATAAAAGTGTAAGATAAGTGTCATTTTGTAAATTTTTCATAACTTTTGAATAAAAAGTGCTAATTACTTGTTCTGAAATGCAAATTTATTCTTATTATTTATACTTTTCATATCTTTTGAGTAACATATTATCTAGAATATATTGACCTTCAAGGGCAATGAAGATTTAAAGACGACCATGATTTTTCATGTATTTTAATTAAGGGAGTAAATACAATTAGAAGGTCTAAGGCTCTCAGAGAGCTACAGAATATCAACAACAGCATGTACGAAGAGGTTAAAGGCTTATTATATGCCCCTGGAATCGCTGATTGAATCGTAAGTACCATTTTTCGGTTTTCAAAACTTTAAACGCGTTTTTCTCAAAACAACATTTTAAAATTGGCAACCACGATTACTCGAAAACTACTTGTCCAATTTAGCTGAAATTTTTAGGGTTTCTTCTTTATACCTTAGGCTTGTCTGTAAACCTAATTGTTTTGGAATTTTATATTGCAAAAATTAATTATTAATGCAAAAATGGCTGAAAAAATATTGAAAATTATCGTTTTTTTACAAAAACTTCTACCAAATGCAGAATTATTTTTTTTTTATTTTTGAAGTTTACCGATAAATTACATGTATATTTAAGCCAAATTTTTTTTATGGGCTGTTACAGATCAATAACCAGATCCAGAGCGGTTACCGTTTTTTTTGTAAATCACTTCACAGCAGCGTAAAGCCGCTATTTTGTTTTCAAAAATTAAAAAAAAAAATTTTATTTTCCTCATTTATACCTTAATAAGTGTACAAACTTTTATAATGATTGCATTAAATCTTCTTAGTGAAAAAAAATGTTTTTAATACGTAATTTTTGCCCGCGTAATTGTATTTACCCCCTTAAATTGGCCTTAACTGGGCCTCTAGAGCCCATCGGCACTAACGCCGAGACACGCCTCTCATATTTTTCTTCAAATATGTAGACTCTGTTTATCAGCCTAGGTGAAAATTTATCCTACGAAAAATATTTATTTTTTTTTTTAATATTACGACTACTCCATACGTAATATTTTGCATACGTTAAATTAAATAAGCATTTCGCGATGCTGGAGCCTATAATAAACGGGCATAATTTTAAATCTTGTTTAATGTATGAAATTTCACATGGCGTATATAAATATTGTGAAATATTGCAAGCACGATATAATCACCATGATCAATTACAGTATTAATTTACAGTAGCTCAAAATCTCTTTATACATGAATATTTAACAATCAATTTCCATAATATAGTATAAAATACTGCAGCATATATTCAAGATTAAAGTATTGATTTTTAATTCGCCAGCTATTAAAATTCACCTGTATATGTAGCAATAAATAAAAGCTATTAATTTTGTAATAAATATGAAAATCTAGTACTGAACTTTGGCGTGAAAAACGATTTTTAAGTATCCAATCAATGTAAGGACTTTGAATTTATCTTTTCCATACTTTTGATTTGATTTATTGTAGTTTCCAGTCCATAAAATGTTACCTTTTCATGGCTAAACCTCTGTCTAATCAACAAATATAAGTATTTTAATTGATAAATGTTTTCGTAAATAAAACGGATACAGAATTTTTAAATCTTGATTAATAACGGATTTTTGGTACAGAAAATTGATTTCAAAATGTACTTATGCAATTTTCATAAAATTTTACAACCTATATTTTAAGAGATATTCAAAACAGTCAGTATATTGTTTCATATATTCTACAGCTGGTCCGACAGATAAAACACAATTTTATTCCAAACATTTGCAATATACTCTATTTTTAAACAGAAAAGTTCTAGATAAACTGATTAATCGAAACAACATTTTTGTCTATTCAGGACTATAAGAGCAGTATCCGATAAATATTTGACTCGCTACGAAACGAATAATCAGAATATTGATTTCTGGCCAATCTTTAACCCGATTGTCGCGTCGGCTGCATTCTAATCTATTCCCTAACCCCATGCCTTATCTCGTTCGAGATTGAATTAACCTCTAGATAAGCAGATTAAACTTTTCGGCTTTGTTAGTTCGCGAAGTCGTGGAATTCGGCATAGCTGAATTCATCATCGGTTTATCGCGGCCTCTTGCATCGTTCACCGCATACAACTGCTAATCAGGAATCCGAGATTCGAATGAATTCATTTACCGGTAAGAGCTGAAATGCGGAGATTCGCTGCATTTTACAATTCCTTGAATAGCAACGATGCGACAATGATTTCGCCTTCATCGTGTGATCGATAGTTGTACTTTCGACATGTGTACATGGTGTTTATCTCTCAAGGGTTACAAATGTACGGTCTGCAAAATGACGGCCAAATTACTAACAAATATTCTTCATCTTTTAGAGTATTCAAATTTTGTGATTGGAACGAGATTTTTATATTCAATATGTAAGTTGTATATGGTTTCCGAAGTTTTTTGAATCACAAGTCAGGAACTTAACATTATTTTTTCAGAATTAATTTGTTTAACCAATTTGTTTCAACAAAATGTGAAAAAAACTCGAATTTTTCAGAAATCCTTTCCAGAATCTACGAGAAATCTACGAGAAAAATACGTAAAAAATATGATTAGCAATTTTATATTATTTGACTGGAACAGCGGATTATGTCGATTATAAATAGGTAGTACCACATACTGCCATACTGAAAGAAAGCAAAGGTTGTCACATTCAATTATTTGGATACATACGAATCAAACAATTATTTTGGATATGGTCAGAATACTCTAAAAGTTGAAGAAATTTGTTAGTAATTTTGACGTCATTTTGCAGACTTCACCGTTGAGATAAAAAAAACCATGTACACATTTAGAAAGTACAACTATCGAGGTCACAATTCAAAGTATGATGGGACTTCAAAATATATCCAATAAAAAAATGTTACTAGAAAATTTGTATTTATTCATGTTATTTTGCAGGAATATGATAGAAAATTGAATTTTCGCGGAACTTAAATTGCACCATCGAAAAGAGCGACCGCAAAAATGCTGGAAATGACACTTCACGCATTTTTTTAATGACATTTCCATGGTGAATAGTCCGGTAAACAAAAGTACGTGCAAAACATGCCCTTATGACGTTAAAGGGTTAAACAAATATTACTTCCGGAGTTTCAACAAAATATTTAACTAAAATTATTACTATTTTAAATTTTGTATATCTATAGTTTTAGTTAATTTAAAAATAGACATGTGAATTTCACTGAAAAAGCAATGCATATAGAATGCAAATCTAGAGAATAATACCTTTTGTATCATTACTTCTGTATACTGAAAGCAAATATATCAAATAATTTTATTAAATTCTCTGAATTAAAATATAATTTTTGGAATACTGAACATACAAACCTGCATTTCGCTAAAAATTAATAAATTTATAAATTGTTACCCGCGCAAATAAAGTTAATTCCAGCGAGATTTTCCGAAACGTCAATAAAGAACTTGTCAAAAGTTTCAAAAAAGTTTTGACAAACTTACGACTACCGAGATGAAATCGTCGCCTCAGTGGAAAAAAAGCATATCTCAGTTTTTAGTTTGCTATTACGATAAACTTAAATTTTGAAAATTGAGATACGTTTTTTATATTCATGAAAATTGAGAAATGCTTTTTTTTTCTACTGAAGCAGTGAAATGGTGAGAAAAAAAAATATATTTCTCGTAGGATTTGGACCCTCAATCATTTATTAGAGATGTTTTGTCTTCTTACACCAATTAAAATAATCTTTTATCATTGTCAATATACATATATACATATACGTGCGTACATATAGATATATAAATTTTAGTTTTAGTTTAAAATATTTGAGATTATTTATAACGCATCTTATAATTTTAATTTGATTATAGTAATATTCATATATTTAGCAAGTTGTAAAAATACGTGAAAATTTATTTAATGTTGATTATATTTTCAAAATATAATATTCAACTGTATTATCATTGTTCAATGCTCTATCATATCAATTACCTCAACTAAAATTACATTCTTTATTTTGCTGATAATTTATTATCAAAGAATCTTAGAAGTAATAATTTCGAAAAACAATAGCATTGGTTGCGTAATCCAAACTTTCTTAATACAGAAAAAATGAATAATTTCACTTCTAAAATGCACGCTCTAGATGATCGTGCAAATCGTCTATTGTTCTTGAACGGAGATCGACGTTATTGCCACACAAACTCATCTTCAGCTGAGCATAAAAATCTTGATATTCTTGATTTCTCATATATCTGAACAATAGCTTATTGCCCTGATAAATGGTATTTATATTTCACCTTTTTAGTTAATAATATATTATTATTTTATAATTTCTATACTTTTAAAAAAAAGAAAGCTTTAAAGTTATTTATTATACTGCACTTCTACAAAACCGTTTCATTGCTACTCGAATTTTCTTTGAAGTGTTATCGTTATTATATGATGATTCGCTCGAAAAAAATTTAAGACCACAAAAATATCTGTCGACTGGGAAGGAGGTCGTTTTCGTCATTGAGAGTCTATCAGTCGATACTACATGAATTCATATTAGAAAAGTTTCAGTTAGCAAAGCAATCGGACGCGCCTATAAATTTTAGAAAATGGCTCTCGAGCGATAGGTGGAAACTTTGTTTTTCTCAGTTTCTCGATACATAAAATTACCAATTCTCGAGGCATTGCAGTCGCTCGAAAACTTTTCCAGCTCTCATGTACTTCTCTACTGCAATTCATACAATATTTAGCTGTTTTGATTTCGTAAACTCTCGTAACTCCCTATAGCCCATAAGTTATCTCATCGCATAACCTTCATATAACCACGTTGCACCTTGTAATTTAAAAACGTATGTAAGAAAATGTATTATAGTATCTCTATGACTCTAAATTGTGCTAATTAAGAAAAAATTCTAGAATGCGGAGCTAAAGAAACGAGATATTATATCAATATATTTTTAACGAAAAATTAAAATTTTAAGCATAATCAATGTTTTTCTTAACTACGGTAGTTTACCTTGAAATAATAAAAGATACTAATTGTTAACTTGTCATTTTCTCTCAGTGTGGTGTCATTTTTAAATGAAACTGACGACCTTCTACAAGATTAGCTCTAATATATCTGTTTTAAAATAACTTTCCACTTTTTCAGATTACAAAGTATTAAAAGTACGAAACTAAGGAAAGAAAAACTTCTAAGACAACAGTATATTATAAATCTTTGTACTTTCCCATACACGTCTCGTCGGAGGCATCGAAAAAAGGCATAACAATTTAGAGCTCCTTAGAGGCATTCGCGCACGGTTAAAGTGCACTTTAACAAGCAGCGGCATATCACCTTATCATTTTGCCCTATCCGTATACAAGGAAGAGTGAGAGCGGAGTGGGAGAGCTGCTATAGGCGTAACCCGCATACCGCGAAGAGAAACCGGGAATTGCGCGCGCCGATTCCCTTGGGAATCATAATTGAGCTCGGGCATTGTACGATAGCGGCGGGAAAAAGAAGTAGTGAATATTTGTGGTTTCGAGAGTGTAGCGGATCATGACTTTGGAAATTTCGTAAGCAAAAGTTATTTTTTCGTTGTGATACAGTGCGTTTTTAATACGAAACAAGAGAATTGCATACGTTTATAAATTAAGCGATTGAATAACATTTTATAGTCGATATAATGCAAAGCTGTTGTTTGAGTCACGATAAAATCATTTGTTATATATATGTTACTTGAACAAAAAAATATTTAGATATAGGGAGCAGATGTAATAAGTTTAATAACACAAACTAGTTTCGAAAGCGATATTTTCCGCGTGTTTATTTATGTATAACGAGGTAAAAGGAAAAATTTATATTGCCTGTAACGTGTGATGTTTGTGAAATACAAGAAAAAAATCAAGCAACAATTTTATTCTTTTTAATCCTGGTAAAAAATTGATTTTTGTAAAAATGGCCCATTTAGTCGCCAACAAATATCAAGAATCTTTTACCTAAATGCCATATTCACAAGATTGCATATACATATGTAAATATGGGTATCGTATATACTTGTATTATCCATAATCATGATAAGTATATCGATTTTAATTTAAATAATAATAATAATAA
>UELU01145585.1:0-11444 GCA_900490025.1 Megastigmus dorsalis | reverse complement strand
CAGACATTCGTGTGTTGAGGATAAATTACTCAATGCATCTCGCGAGCTCCGACCTTTACATAAAATGTCCATAACTTTATCGTTGCAATACTGTAAATCACTTTCTTCATTTTCGCACTAATTCTAGTCCTGATAAATAAAGCTGAACCAACTGTTTCTATAATAATGCTAGACGGAAAAAAATATTGTTGTATCAGCTGCGTGTCATTAGTCTAGCAGACTCTCTTTGATTTTAAGAAATTGAGAAACAAATCATACGACTACATTATCGTGACCAATAGCTGTTGCATAGATATTAATTAAAGATAAGCTACAATTTTTAAAAAGGCCCAAAAATGAAAAAAAAAAATAATTATAAAACCCGAAAATGTAGGACCCAAAAATTATAAGTTATAAAAAAAACATGCACATAAAAAAAAGATTGATATATAGATACAGAGACCGGAGACCGGATTTAGCATTTTAATTATAATAGAAGTGCGAAAACCGAGCTTTTAACAGAAATGTTCGCAATGGTATCGGAAGCTAGTGCCGATACGATCTCCTCGCACTATCCCAGTGCTTATAAAAGAAAAAAAAACACTCAAAATAGGCCGGAAATTTCCATCGTTGATAATAACGAGATAAAAATGGCGCGTGTACATATACATATATGCAGGAGAAGCAGAGCGAAAAATATTTCAATACATTCATAACGGAGTATCATCTCCGTTTCCCTGTATCCCGCCGCTTTATTCTGTTGCTTCATTTTGTGTATTTTCATTCGTCCGGTGGAGGGGAGGAGGGGATGAAGAGGATCCAATTCTTCCAACTCATGAACTCCCCGTAATTGGCACGCGGCGTTTTTTCTTTCATTTCCAAACTGCTGTGTGAAACGTAAAATAGCAAGGGCAAAGAAATGAAGTGAATGAAGCGAAATCGAAACAAATAGAGTGGCCTAGTACTGTATTTTACACATTAGTTCTTAACAGAGAGATAATTCATTCTCTTTTTCCAGTTAAATTGCAACTACGACGGGAGATCGCTAATTTTCAAATTAAAGTTACAGCTCCTTCGGGCAGATATATATACAGAGATCGGCGAAGAACTTCTTTTCTCTTGGCTTTCAGCGTTTTCGGCTCTTTTAGATTACGTATACGTACTGGTGGAGAATGGAAGCTGGCGCTGTAATTGTTGTACTGGAAATGGCAGGGCTGTTTCAGTTTATGTACTGCTATAGGTAGTTGCTCTCTACTATAATTGCATATATGATATGATATTGTAATTGCTACTTTTTATTTAGTTAATTAACGTTTAGTTTTAACAAGTATAAAGATTAAGCTTTTTATGGAACTACAACCGAGAATGTTTTTTAAAGATTGTCTCAATCTTCAATACTATAAAAGAATGCTTTTAAATTCTATTTGAGACGTATTTTTTTTATTTAGATTATAGTTCAAATGGCATTAGATTATACTTGATAATTCAAATATATATCATACAACACATAGTATTATTGGATTAAATTTAAATTATTTAAATAATTTGTATTATGAATAAGTACTTTTTATCATTATAATATTTTAGGATATATGGATATATTCTATCGTAGACTTGAAGCATTTCTGTTAGAAATCTACAAATTATTTGAATCATATTACTCAAGTTTTTATATTGGTCGTGTTATCATTCAATATATCCAAAAACTTAAGTAAAAACTTGACTTTTCTAAAAACTGAAAATGACATGAATAATGATTTAGAATACTCTTGCTTTTTCATTAATTATTTGAATTTAAATTATAATGCAGCGAGTGAGCATTTTTAAATAAATAGTAAAAGTTTAATTTATTGCAGTACTGATCAATAGGAGATTAAAATTTTTGTATAATTCGTATAACTAATTAGATTTCTGTCTAAGTGGACAATTATTATTATGAGTTTTTAGAACATACACAGCTAAATTAACAGATTATAAGTTTTATTATTAAATTTATATATTTATTTTTATTCTACAGTACTAATACAGGCAGTGAACTAATGAGGATCTGGCATCGTAATTCGATCCTATAATGATTTCCTTCATATGGGTTTTAATTAATTAAATAATAATAAATGCCGACCGTAGAGATTATTTTAATTAAATAAGAAAAGTAGAAATTATTTTAATTAAATAACCCAATTGCTAGTTTTAAAATATTTGATCCATTTCTGCATTGATTATTACCATACCGTAACCAAAAGTTTATACATCAAAGTCTTTCGATTTTTGTACTAATCTCTTTCACCTCTTGTTGTTCCTGGTGCACATTTACATTATACAAAGGTCAAAGACTGAATGAAAAACTAAAATAATTAATGGTAGAACATTAAAGGATATTGTGTTTTAGAGTATCAAAGATTACCCTAAATGTTTTCAATATATTTTACTTACCCTTTTTTGAAGGTACAATGCAGCTAAAATTGAGTTTCCGATTGATATCTCATTTTTGCTTAAAATAATGTAGAAAAAAAAATAAAAGATCTGAAAAATAAAACCTGCGACCGAACTGAAAATATATTAAAGAATACTTTTTGTTCTTGAACAAAGCTTGTTGTCAATCATTTTAGAATAAAACATAAACATACCGTTGAGTTTGGTGGCCGCACCATACGACGGGAAGAGCGAGCGTGTAAAAGGTACGGCGAGACCACATTCTCTTCCCCTTGCCGTATGATACCCACAAACCACTAAAACGTATCACATCGGCAACCCTTCACGAATAATTGACTATCGATCTTAGCAGCAAGTAGCCCAAAGTCTTCGATGTCACTAAACTGCAGCATCGATCCTCTGCGCCATAAAGGAACTTACGATTCCGGATTAACTTCACTCGGCACCTTGACACTGTGTAATCTCATCAAGCATCTCGATCGCTCTTATCCTTAATCATCGATACGCTTCAGCCACTAAACTAACCGAGCAATTTAGTTCGTCTATTCGCAAGAGTAGCGCGGAAAAAAAAAGAAAGCAGCAGAAGTAGAAGAGAGAAAGTCGAGCGAAGCGAATAGCATGGAGCAAACTCGGCGAATATTTAAAGTGCGATAAATCCACGATGCTCGAGCGAAAGCGCGAGTGTGGAAGCATTCGAATTCAAGCCTTCCGACGCCGCCAGTAAGAGT
Organism: Megastigmus dorsalis; assembly: GCA_900490025.1. NCBI lineage: Eukaryota > Metazoa > Arthropoda > Insecta > Hymenoptera > Megastigmidae > Megastigmus > Megastigmus dorsalis. Next base: position 8,304 of record UELU01145585.1, on the reverse strand, counting down.
GAGAGACTGAGAGAGAGAGAGAGAGAGAGACTGCGCCATTCTCCCTTCCCCCCAAGGGCACGCTGTCATATTTATGAAGGCGAAAGATGCCAAGTTTTTCTCGCGCGAAAACTCGACTCTCTCTCTCTCGTCTTCTCTTCTTCTTCTTCTTCTTCTTCTTCCTCCTCCTGCTTTCTTTCCACTGCCGGAGATACACGTCGGTATATAGCGAGGAGGAGAAGAGGAGCAAAAAGTTTGCTAATATAAAAGGAAGGAAAAGCCGCTTTTCGCGAAATCGTTCGCTTTTATTATGACTCGGTTTGGTTGTGCTTGCGCGCTCTGGCTCTCCTTTCCTCTTTCCTTCTCTCATTTCTTTCCTTATCTCACGGATCTTCCGCCGTCTGTTTCCATTGTGGCAGCCGAGGGAAGAATGAGGAGGCTTTTGTTTTTCCGGACTTTTGTGAGCCCCTCCGCGCACAGCGCCGCGGGAAAATTCAAATAAGCGTTTGTATAATGAGCTTCATCGATTGTTGCTTTTGTCGGTGGGGAAAAAGAGTTGAAGGTTAATTTTATGCTAATTGACAATATATATTTCGAGCTTGGATTTTGTTTATTGGTATAGATAACTGGCCTACTCCGCTGTCGTTACTCTCTTATTCAAGCAGCATTTAATAATTTTAATATTTTAAAAATAACTGGAAATGAACAATTTTCGATTAAATTGAATTTCACATTTGCAGGAAGTAGGAGCTGGTAAACATAGTATGTAGTGTAGTCATTTTCAATAATTTGAATCTATATCGTTTGTTACATGAAAGACCATATACAATTGCTTATCAAACTAATTTTAATTGTAATTAATAAATATATTTACGAAGTTAATTGAATTTTGTAACTGTCAAGTGGGTTAAAGTGTACTTGTAATTAAAAAGGTTTGGTCAGAACAGAATTTTCAACTCTTTTATCAACGCGATCCACTTACACTTATTAGAAAATGAAACTGTAATGAATATGCCAATGAAAAACTCTTTATTATGTAATAGGCACTTAAGTACCTTTTTTAGAATCACGAATGTTTAAGTTTTTAAAATCATTGATTGCAAAGGCAATTCATTTAGCCCCTCCCCCCTCTCTCTCCCTCTCTCTAGGAGCACTAGCAGAGGTGCTGTACAAGGTGAAATTTCAATATCAAGAGTGCGCACGGAGACTGGAATAAGACCTTTCCAAGTTCAATGGTGCGCGCTTTTAGAACTCTCTACCAGACAATCTGCGAAACCTTCCATCTTTGTGCGGATTTGAGACGGCGATCCTTAAACACCTTTTTGATCTTGATTCTTAGCCCTACCATGGACTACAGCTGTGATTCATTGTTTGTTTGACCAGAGTTAACTTACAGACTTAAGATTAAAATGATAAATTTTCTGTATGTTTATTTATTTGTTTTATCCCGTACGCCTATTTTTTAAGAAGTACGAGTGTACTTACTAGCGTGAGTGTGTGTATGGTAGGATAGGTGTATGCGAAATTTGTGTTGCAAATTTTTAATTCAAGACTGAAAGATATAGACTGCACTTTTTAATAATTTTCTTTATTTGTATTTTATTTAAGATGCTCTGCAATATTACTTGTAAGTTAAGACTTTTTACACTTGCAAACGTAATTAAACTGTGATATTATAAAAAAGCCTGAGTGAATGTGAAAAATATTAAAATTAAAAAAAATTATATACATAATGAAAGAAAGAAATATTGTACAGAGGATGTATATTTTGTAAATCTTTACAAATAAACTTATATCTATCTATCTATCTCTGTATCAACACAATAAGTTTTGTTTTATTCAACAGCTGGTTTATAATCCAATATCTTAGAATAATTAACTACTTTTTCAATTCGATTTTTGAGGGGAATATATTGGTAATATAATTACGATTTATATGGTTAACGTTATCATTTTTTCAACTTTGAATTACGTAAAAATATTGAAACGCTGAACCACTTGCATACTTGATAAAGGTTTTTTTAGCAAATCGAAAGAGCTTTTAAAGTCATAATTACAATTTAATGATGATATTTGCATCCCATGTTGCCATTTGCCCGAAATTAATTTATAATCGTTCAAATAGACCGTTTTTATTTCCAGAGTTTAATTTCAAAATTGATTGAACTTGTCTCGTCAAAAAAGGAACTTTCAAATTACCGGTGTATATATGGAAAAACTCTCTCTCTCTTATTTTTTGCTCTACTTATTCACTGCATCATTTGATTTCTAACTAAGAAATTTTATTTTTCCTTTCATTAAAACAAAGCCTGGAGTTAATAAATTAAGATACGCCATTTTGTATGAGAATAATTAAATACGTGCATCGCTAAAAAAAGGAAGAAAGGCTTAGAGCAATCAAGCTGCCTCGCTAGCAATTAAAAAACTAAATAAAGAAGAAAAAGTAATCTCCCGCGTCCATTTATCCAGGCAAACATTACAAAAGTCCAACTTCCTCAAGTAGTACATTAAAGAACCTCGCCGGTAATTCAATGACAAAAAGAGAACCGTTAAAAAACGAGATTGCCGAATAGAAAATATAAAAAAAAAAAGAAAAAACGAAGAAGAAACGATAAGAGAAAAACCAAAAAAGGAAAGAAAGAGCGAGTTCGCAGCAATTGGAATCGAACGAACGAAATAAATCGAGAGTAGCCGATAACCGGCGAATCGAAAAAGGAACAAGTAGGAAACGTTTTTCCGGGCAGAAGGAGAGAAGGGAGAGCAAGAGAGAGGAAGAGGGCAGGTGCTCTCTCGTAGATTTCGAAAAAGGAATTGGCACGACCCCTGCGATCTCGTTCTCTCCGCATCGCGTCGCTCCCGAAAACAGCGCCCGGGGATTCCCCCGCTGCGGATTTCTGTTTGGCCTCCCCCACTATATATGATTTTTCTTTTTTACCTTCTTGCTCGACTTATTTGCACCCACTACGCGCTATTTTTGCGCGGTATATACTTTATGGACGCGAATCGAGGGGCGATAATTCAATGCTGCACCAAAAAATTTCTTCAGCTGCGCGCACTCGCGATTTGTAAAGACTGTGGAGGGCTAGCGCGGTTTTTCCTGCAATTATGAAAGTCTTTCTCTCGTAATTAAAAAATGAGAATTGTTACGCTTAAGCTTTAGGAGTGGAAGTTACGTCTAGATCCTTAAAGAAACTTTAAATTCAGAGTATTTTAAACTTTTCTAGTATATACTTACTGTAATAGGATAATTACTTTTTTAGCGGAACGAGTGTAGTCTAATAGTTTGAAGTAGTTGCCAATTTAAATTGTTTATGAACGTAGTATTTTACCATACGTTCATTATGGAATCAAGATTGTCATCTTTTTGAAGTTGTAATGTATATTGATCCTACTAATAATACATTTGCAGTTATAAATATCAACAAATAGTAGTCAGGCTCTAATATTATTTCATTTTATTAATTCTATTTTTAAAAACTATGCAATTCATTTAACAAGAGTAAAGTATGACCATCTCAATAATAGAATGTGAAGAAATATTTACATGTTTTTTCAGGTAAAATTCATTGTAATAACATATTTTTCAATTATATATTTTCCCTATATTTATCTTTACAAAAAAAATCTATAAAAATAACTGTATAAACATAAAACCTTCTTTTCTAAAATAATAACAATCTATATTACTTTATTCCACAAAAATAACGTTCAGGTGGAAGAGGAAAAATCATTTTATACAAATAAAAAATCTGAAAAAAAAACGCCTAATGAAGAATCACCATGTACCACGCCATCAAATTTCACTCGCGCAAGTATATGCAAGTATATGTGCGCTCGATATTCCCAGAATATTTATGGGTCACACAAAATTCTGGGGGAGGGGGGGGGGGCTGAAAGTTTCGGCCGCTTGCGGGAGAGGCAGCATTTCGATGGCTTCGCAGACGCAAGATCTTAGTTTGCTAATTGCTAGACTGCGCGCGCGCACCACGTATTAATTTAATTAGAATACAAATTGCAGAATTTTGTGCGTGTATGCGGTTATATGGCGTGTGTATGTGCGCACTTATGGGGGGTTGGGGTGGAGGGCGGGGGAGAAGCTGTACCGAGGCTCGTACCCGTACAAAAGCCTTTAGTATCCGGTCCGATAAACAATCAAGGATTTTCTAAGTACTATACTAGTAGACTAACCGCTGCGGTAAAAACTACTTGTTTAGCCCTGTTATAATACGATTTGAACTATTATTGTGGCTTTCATTCGATTTCAGACTGTTATTCTGTTGCAGAGATTAGAATATATAATATATCGAAACTGTTTTGCTTAGGCATGATATACACTTTCTATTGAATATGTGTTTAGTAAAATAATAAATAAAAACTTGCTATACAATAAATTCAATTTTATTTTTAAATATGTTTAGAAGGATATCGCAATGTATAATATTTTATGAAAATAGTCATACATGAAACTGAGTTTTACCTCGCAACGGAATATAAAAGGTGCATTTAAAATAAAGCAGACTCAACTGTTTACGTTAAATGTTGAAATACGAGAAATAAATATAAGGTTTCAAAGGCTACGTGGAATTCGTTATCTTGTCTCGCTTTCCCTTGAAAGTGAGCTTTTCCAGGCTGGCTCTATTTGCAAAAACAAGACTCGATGCAAAAATAAAAAGACAACATTATTCGCAGCTTTCGCTGGGAAATCTTTCCAGCATAGTTCCTACCTTGCGAATTTAACATCATTACCCGCCATAATTTTGCAGAATAAAACGAAACGGAAAAGTAGAGGGAGAGAGAGAGAGAGAGAGAGAGAGAGAGAGAGAGAGAGAGAGAGAAATGCTGAAGACGTGAACGAAACATGCACTCTTTCAAATCAAGCACATCGTCTACCATTATAAAGAGTCTCGGTGAAAGAGTAGCGAATGAGGAGGCGTATAAAATAGAAGGAAAGAAGAGCCAATATGATTTCCGGAGTTATTGCGCGACGCGTTTCGTGTCTCTATACACATGCACTGCACTCGCACTCACGAACACACAGACACACACACACACACACACACACACACACACACAGAAGATTAATGCACCATCAAACGATTCTGAAATGAAAAGAGAGAGTAAGTGAAGGAAGAGATGGAGAAAAAACTATCCGTGGCACGCGACAAAAGAGTGAAAGCCAAATATACGAAGCCAAGAGAGAGGGAGGAGAGAAAGAGAGAACGAACGGCTTGGCGAATATAAGCGAGTCGTAACGAAGTTTGATAAAGTGGAGAAGAGAGAGATAGGGAGAAAGAGAGGAGAGAGAGAGTCGAGAGAGACGAGAGAGACGAGAGAGAAGTGGATGATATATAGGAGAGGAGAAAACAATGGCGGAGAGGCAAACGTAACACAATGAAGCTCCAAAAAAGGAAGAAAAAGAGACGGAAGTATACGAAGAGGCTCTTACGTATACGGGTTACATGGAAATTGAATGAAAAGTCGTGATAGAGAGAGAGAGGGAGAGAGAGGAAGAGAAGAGAGAGAGAGAGAGAGAGGAAGAGAAGAAACAGAGAGAGGGGGAGGAGAGAGGAAGAGAGTAAGGAAAGATCGATACCAGGGAATGCGGATATAGAAGGTGCGCGTGGCACCTTCATTGGCTTTATGCCAGCGAGGAGCCACTATCTATGTGGAACACCTGCCGCTCGTATTTGACGCTCTGCCATCTTTCGGGCCCGTTTTCTCTCTCTCTCTCTCTCTCTCTCTCTCTCTCTCTCTCTCTCACTCGGCTGATTTATACGCTCGGGAAGCCATGGCTCTCTTTCTCTCTCTGCACGCTCTTCCGTTTATTCTTCCTCTGCCACTCGTTACTTGCCCCCCTTCTCATTCTCCTTTTTTGGGAGGGTGAGCAGCCGGTTATGAAGGAAGTTTAGGCGCGAGAACCGACGATTAGACGATCACCTGCGAAGCTTCGTTATCATTCAAACTTCGTGATTTTTAAATTTGGTTTCGTAATGATACTGGCAGCGAGTGTTTTACGTCCGCGTCCCGCACATATTTTATAGAAGAGAATTGTTCTGAAGAGCTTGTGAAATTTAAGTTTCGAAACTGTAAATTGTAATTTCGTACAAGTCATTACATTTCAAAAACCTACTAAAACCTTATAATAAATAAAAGAGTTTCATCTAAATCATCAAGTATTTTAGAACCGTTTCATTTAATTTATTTTGTAAAAAGAAGTTTCAAAAGCAAAATTTCTCACTACCTGAAAAATGAGTTTGAATTTGCAATTCAGCTTTCTGGTGTATGTGTGTGTTTCAAAAAACTTTTTCGTGAAAAGTTTAAATTGTGCCTCAGCTGGTGTGATAGATAGTACAAGATGCCCTTGGTAAAGATCGTTGCCAATTTATTTAGCTAATTTGGTTAAAGGTACTTAATATATATATCTCAACCAAAATTCAAATTTTTTTCTCTTCAATTTATTGCAACAATTTAGTTAATTTAAATATTATTATTAATGATAACAAACAGCTAAAATATTATTAAATTATTTTTAATAATAGTAATTCTGTAAAGTGATGAAAACAATATAGCTGACTTTAAAGAGTTTTCACAAGCATAATAAATATTTAATAAAAGAGCAATCAATTAGTACATATTTTTATCTTATATTAAAAAGACTTTTATTCTACAAAAAAAAATTCACATGCAGCGCATTTGCTACACTTATTTTTGCTTTCAAGATCTAGAACCATGTTTCTATAATATTTTCTTATTTTTATCGTTAAAAAAGGAATTCTTATGAATCTAGAAATCATGTAAACCTTTAACAAGTCAGAAACATGATTTATATATAGAAAAGATACATTATTATAAGAGACATCAAAGAAGGATGGCTACGGATACAGGTAATATCCTATACAAAATAAGAAACATTTTCCAAAAAAAATTACCAATGGGAAACTGAGATATACCTTGCTAAAGTTTGAAAATTATACATAAGTAGTATATCTATAAATATATAAGATTAGTAGAATATTCCCGAGTATAGTCAGACACAAATATCTGTAGATATACTACTTGTGTTAATTTTCAAACATAAGCAAGGTATATCTCAGTTTCCCATTGGTCTATAGACAGGTAAGTATTTTTGGAAAATGTTTCTTATTTTGAAATCTATGCAATCGTACAGATAGCTAAGGTTCCCTGTGAGGGGCACGATTACATATATCCGTGGGCATCCTCCTTTGTTACTAAGAAAATTGAAAGCGCAAAATTGCGCAACACACTGAAAACAATGCAGGTTACTAACGTAAAAGTCCCCATTTCTACTAATGTGCCAATTTCTACTCACTTCGATTTTTTCATGTACTGCAGATATTATGATTATCTTAATAATAAATTAAGTTAACATTATATGAATAATTATGTTTAATATTAAAACAAAAAATTGGCGTATCAAGATTAAAAATTCATGAAATCTGATTAAAAAACAAACAAATTTCTATTCACGAGAAATAGAGTCGAAATTCTATTAACTTTAAATTTACACTTATTATTACTTATGTAGCTCTTAGTTTGTAGGTACACGTGGCAGTCCATTGACATGTTTCAAGACAAAAAATGATATAAACAGATATTAATAAACTGGTAATGAATGGCAAAAGTGGTAAATGAGTATAGTTGTGGGTACTTGTCACAATCGTAGATTTTCGTGGTGACTTGAAATAGGTAGGTACATGGCATGCATGCCTGTAATTCTTGAAACGTTTTAAAATGAATTTAAGGCTTAATGAAGATAATTATTATATTTGTCGAATACCTACATGAATCGTAGTTCTTACCTGATATTTTTTCCTCGTAACAATCATTATTTTTTAAACTATAATGGATTTTTTATAAATTGTAAATATAATTATTTTGATCGTTTTTCATATAAATGTAATTAAAATAATTGAAGTTCGGGTTTTGATATCAAGGAGCAAAACAGTCAGACTATTATCAATCATATCTGATTCAAAGGAGAAGTACAAACTGCAGAGCATGCGCTTAGTGTATTAGGTGTACGAGTGATGGATGATCATTTTTATAGATAGAATCTTTATAAAGATAAATAACTTGAATGAATAAAAAAGGTGAGAGCGCTGTTAGAAATTTTCACGATTTTATCGCGATAAAATCGTGAACTTTTTAACGATTCGCGATTTTTTCGACCAATTTATAGCTAATAATATCCGAAAAACGACATTATTCTGCTGATAAAAAAGACTAATTTATCGTGAAAGTAAATAGTAAATATTAATTAGTAATATATAAGTAGTATATGCGTGCATAAAATATGTAATATAG
>UELU01145583.1:259-20260 GCA_900490025.1 Megastigmus dorsalis | reverse complement strand
GTCTGTGTGTGCGTGTGTGGGTGTATGTATGTACAGTTGGAGTGAATTGATTCTGTCACTCCTAGCGCGCTAAAGCTCATTCAACTAGGGGTGACAGAATCAATTCGCTCCGACTGTACACCTCTGTATTTCGAGAACGCATGTTGCATCTATCAGATTCGATAACGGGTGTAAAACTACTCAAATCATTTCAAAATTTTGTTTATAAATAGCATTTTTGTTTCTTGAGAGCTGCCTATTTTTTATATACATTTGGTTAATAAGTTTTGAAGATATTTCAATTTTTCTGATTTTTAATTTTTTTTTTAATATTTATATTTTAATAATGATTTGATTGAATTTGATGTTTAATATCTCATTTTATTTGTATTCTCAAATACTTTTAAATATAATTTTTTGAATTATAATTTTTACAAAGTTGGTAAATGAAAATTGTTAAAAATTTTAGGTTATGTTATAATCAATGTCTTTTTTTATTTTTGCATATAATTGAAAATTATTATTATTTTTGAATGTAGAATACTAATAAATAATTTAAAAATATATTTTAAATTTTAATAATAATTGTGAAATTTAAAAAAAAATTTCTAATTTTTTTATATAACTTTCAAAATATTTTTAAATTGTTAGGTAAATTACTTAGTTGGTTTATAATATATAGAATAAATGTATATTAAGTAAGTTAACCGACTTTCTTCCTGAATTTTTGACGGTCCGAGCTAAAACTTTGGGGATTAATTTATTATATTATAAAACGGAGACCTTCCTATTTTGGGCTACGTTCATTGAAAATCTTCGAAATGGCACACCTTTACAAAATTTACAAACATCGTTTTTTATCTATATCTTGAAAGAAATTTTTCTTGTAGTATAAAAAGACGAAGTTCATGAACTAAAAAAATATATCTTCTTTGTACAAAAATCTTTTCTCTAAAATCAATTCCCTCCAAGATAACAATCGAAAAACAGTCAAAAACGCTTAAATTGGCTAAATAAGACCACTTTTCGGGCTTAACATAAAAAGTGTTAATTTCTCGTAAAAGCGGTAGACGTAAAAGTTGTAAAGCACAAAAAAAAACTTTTCTTCATTAAAAATTTTGTCTAGGAACGATTCATTTCAAGATAACAGTGAAAACAGTTGTAGAGACAGCAACTGAATGCGAGCGACTTTCATCGCCAATCGGTAGCATTCCAGTGCTGGGCTACTGGCCATGAACGCTGGGCTCGGAATGCTATCGGGCCAAGCCATGAGGTCGCTGCGCAATATTAGATGATTAACAAATTGCTGCCAATTTATTGCACTTAGCTTCCTTAAACTTAATGATTAGTTCCAATACATATATATGTACTACATAAATTACAAATAAATTAAGTAATAAAACATATTTAAACATAACTCAAGAATTATTTAAGAAATTTTAATATATAATTTTCATATTCGCAGTTATTACTAAAAATTTCAAATACCTATACATTAGGTATTTAAATTTTGTATGAGTCGTCTATATTCTAATGAACTTATAAACCCAATTTTCTTATTTTTTTAGTGTTTATAGTGTTTTTTCTTATTCTATTAGAAGAAATTCTTGAAAATAAATCTATTTAATCGAATAATCTCTGCAAGTAATAAAAAAATCGTTAATGATTTAAGAGACTTCTCGAATAATATTTATCTACTTAATTAATCTTTATCAATAGTAATTAAAATTTGAGGCAGGCATTTCTTTAAAGAAAAGATCACGATAATGATGCAGATACTTTATAGTTTGTACATTATAAAGTGTAGCGGTTTCAGTGTAATTTAAGGAGGTTCATCAGGTTTAGAATTAACGAACAGATTTTTATGAAATTATAAATATAAGTTTATTATTATTTATTAAACAACATTTTAAATTTTTAAGTTGTTTAGTACCCTTGCTAATGAGATATTAATAAAATAAATTTTTGCAATTTAACATAGAGTTGCATTTTTCTAGACTTTTAACTTGAACTGTATAGTTATTAACGAACAATTTACAGAAAAACTTTTACATGACGTAAAAGAATATTTAACGATTATTTTGAGACCTACTTGTACAACTCGCTAGCTTAACTATAAAACTTATAATTTATATGTTTTTTGTATAAAATAGCTAAGCTTGAGCAGAATAACCTCCATTATTTAAGATAGCGGCAAATTCGCATTTTTTGACATAGCGTGCGTTGTTTGAAATTGATTATACAATATTTAACTAAATAATGATCTGATAAAATAACGTTAATCGAAAATGTTAAATAGGTTAGTAAATAGAAATTCTGTTGCAACTTTGTTTTGACTTCCAACGTAGGTATGTACCTGATGAACCTCCTTAAATGATCAAACCGATTCATTGGTTGTTGAGCATAGATTATTAAAAACAAAAATTATGTCTTATGGGACTAACTTTATGTATGTTAAAGCATTATTTTTATTATTTTCTACTACTAACAATTTTTACAAATAAAATCTTAGTTTAAATATGATTTGAAAATACCAATAAAGTCATTATCTTAGCAAATAATTGGAGGATAAAAACGTATTAAATTTCATTAAAATTAAATTAAAAACAGCAATAAATTATTCCTTACATTTTAAATGATAATAAGTGTATGACAGCGCAAGCGTTCAATCACGAGATGATATCCAATTTTTATTTATTACCTAAATATTGTTCAAGCTAATAAAGTAATTATGTGAATTAATATATGAATATATCAGTTAGAAATCATTGAAGATGTTTCTTATTTTTTTATGGGTCTTTCATGAAATTTAATTTAAATTTAATGCTGCCCAAAGAAACTCCAAAAATTTAATTATATATTTAATGTATATCATTTTGATAATTATTTGTCTCTACATGTCAATCAAATACTAACCTTTTTACAGACATTCGATTGGGATGGAAGGCAAAAGTCGCTGCTTTTGAGCTGTGTGCTATGGGGAAGCGCTGCAGCTCAGTTACCATTCGGTCTCGCGGTAATGAGGCTCGATGTGAAAAAACTACTCACGTTCAGTATACTAAGTAGCGGTTTATTATGCTTAATTATTCCAGTTCTTGCTATAAAAACAGGCTGGCTACCCACTCTGATCTGCGCATCGATAATAGGTTTAGGCGTCTCTAACATGGATCCGTGCCTGCAAAGTCTTATGTCTAGGTGGATACCGTCTACTGAAAGGTCACAGTTGGGTAGGTGTTTGTTATCTTTTACGCAAGAATGATCTGTTGCATATCTTAGTCTTCAATATATCCTTGGTTTAGTATCGGTCAATCATTTCGTATACAGTTCAGAGTATAGTATAAATCATTCACATAATGAATATTTGAAGCTAATAATGCTTTCATTTTTATATTACGTCAGAATCCGTTATTCCAATATTCTTCGCTCAAAAAATGATGTGCATATAAGCAATTATTAGCAATTCAAAAATGTAAGATATCTTTTGGTACCACTGAAATCTGTTTATATGAACCACTTTATTTTCAGGGACTTTCGTTGTAAGCGGTTCAAGTATCGGTACGGTAGTTTCAATGTTCGTGGGTGGTCAAATCGCAGCTTCTTCTATCGGATGGCCAGGTATTTTTTATATGTACGGCTTAGTAGCGATAGTCTGGGCTATTCTTTTTTACTTTCTGTCGGCCAATGCACCATCCGAACATTCAGGAATCAGTTCAGAAGAAAGACATTACATTGAAAGTAATCAAAGCAATTTAACGAATCTTAATGAAAAAAAGGTACATGTCAATATTATAACGCGTGTAAAACTAATGAAATAATGTGTATAATTTTTTCATAGATATGTATTGAAAACTTATTTTTTTTTTAACGAACTGTTGCAGAATCTTAAATTTCCATTCAAATCTATTGTGAAATCGGTTCCAGTATGGGCTCTCTCGATCTGTATATGCGGCCATACTGGCAACTATTACGTACTAAATACCCAACTACCAAACTTCATGAAGAATGCTTTTAACTTTGACATAGATCAGGTCTGTACAACCATCCAAATAAACTGTTTCTCTAAATCTGTTTCTCTAACATGTACAATTTTGACTTCCAGGCCGGCGGAGTCTCAGCGTTGCCTTACCTGATCAGATGGCTGCTGTGTTTTCCGCTCAGCTGGTTATCCGATGTAGCACTTCGACGGGGAATCAGAGTCGGGGTAATTCGCAAAGTCGTCAGTACAATTGGCATGTGGGGTCCAGCTGCTATGCTTCTTTTGCTCTGCTTGCTCAATACAAGCGATGGAACAGTGATGGTCGCGATCATGACCCTATGTATTGGTCTAAATTCGGGTGCTCTATCGAGCCCCGTCATCAATAGTCTCGACCTGGCTCCAAATTTCAGCGGCACGATTTACTCCATCGTCCACACTATGGGAATGCTGTGCGCGATAACTGCGCCAATTGTCGCTAATGCTATCGTTACCGATAATGTGAGTATATAATTTTATTTGCCGCATTTTAATCGCGGCATTCATTTTTGCATATTTAGAGACATACCAAATTAATTGAGGTTTAAACCATTTTTAATTCGGAAATATGATAATATTCATATATAATATCAGCTTCAAAAAATAATTAGAGTTCGATTTGATTCCTATAATTTCATTCTCAATTGCATTACAATCACATCATCAATCAAATACTTAATCTCATCGTATGTAATTGCTCTCTGTCTGTACTATACGCGTATTTATTACGTCAGTAGATACTTGGGAATGCCTTTGATCTGAGTTTTGCTAAACTATACTTCCTTTGATATCTCGGGACCGATAAGTGAGTCATTGTTCTACTTGTGTAATAAATTCACTTTCGGTGTAAAAATTTAGTTTTTTTAACGATAATTCGAGCGGACTTTAGAAAATTTCTCTGAAATTTATCATACCTTCAATATCTACCAAATTCATTCCACAACTAATAAGGTTAATTATACCTATAAGTTTCAAATACTTCGATGTATGAAAGAAATTGGAAAGCTGAAAAGATTTAGATAAAACATGATGAAGTAAGTAATAGTTGCATATCGTCTTAGATTTACGAATTATATCTGAGTAAAGTTACTGCATTTGGTAATCTTCAAGATAGATTTTGCAGATCAATATATGTCCGAAAATTTCAAAGAATATTATCAATTGTGATTACATGAAAGCAATTAAAAAGTTTAATTAATGTCTGACGTCAAAGATATAGAATCAAAGCTTAAGGTCAATTTTATTTTGGTTTCGCCCCATTTAATGTTTCATCGTCTGATACAACTTTTTCTATAATGTAAGGCAAGACTTAGGTGACATAATTCATAAGTTAAATAACTATATACTCTGTAAATTTGAAAATTTGAAAATTCTACATATTTTTAAGATATGCATGTCGCTGGGTGGGAGGAAGAAGGTTCTATCTCTGATGGACGCATGAAGATGGTACTATCTTATCTCGTAACAATATTTTCTTGGTCATCTTGGGGCTTCTAATTTTTCGAACATTGATGCCGAATCCAATCACAAAGACGACTATATCTACTAAATGTTGTGGATGACGATGTTCAAATTATGAAACTACAGACTTTCAGAAATAACATTGCTCTGTGATAACACCTTCCTCGAGCCTACGATTACGTGATAACACCTTCTTCCTCCAATTATTTATCGATATACTTAAAGGACCAATAAGACAATTTGAATTTCACTGAAAAATAAGCGAATATGCATATCTCGAAAAGATGTATAGAGTATAGTTCTCACATTTTCAAATTTAGAGAGTATCTGAGTGTATACATTAGTATCGCTATTACAATAGAAGCCAAACCATATTCAATTATGCGAACCTATAAGCTTTTTCTTTTTTTTCTTTTTTCAGAAAAACGTGAATCAGTGGTATTTACTGTTTTACATGTCGACAGTCATTTATTTTCTGACAAATCTAGTCTTCATCATTTTTGGTAGTGCCGAGGAACAGCCCTGGAACCATCCAAATCATTCGGGCAAGAAGAAGACAGATTTACCAATAGAAAAAATATCATACATCATCCCAACTGAACCGAGGAAAGTTTCCGGTCCAAGCATCAATATGCCACGCGCCTCAACCATTACGAATATATCGTACCATTTATCATCTGAATAATTCATCAGAGGGAGCAACACTGCAAATCACGTTTTAAATTTAATTTTTTTTTCCGCAATATCCCCATGATGGTAAAAATTTCATCACTCGCCCCTGGTACTTAAGTACGTAGGTATAGTATATAAAGTCCCGAAACGACTGCAGAAGGTTTCACTGCGAACCGTGGCGATCAAAGGATGTAATTCGTCGCTCGCATTACATAGCCACATCCTCCATAATTACCCTCATCGCTATGCATGCATTCATTCATACTATATTTAAGATCATTTGATTTTATCAAAAGATTCGCATTACGTTTATTCATTATTTATGTTGTCTATACATGCGTCCATGCATATATGCGTGGGGTTGTTTGTGCCTTGGATAAAAAAATATTGTAATGCGTAACAGACAAAATAATATAAAGGTTGATTTACGAGTCGTTTTATTGATTTCCTTCAAACGACGTTTCGACGATTAGATTATCTTCGTTGTGAAGTTTTATCGCATATCGAACGTAATCTATTACATTATGGCCTCAAGTCGGTGTTTATCTTATGGATGTAACACGCGTGCTCCTTTTCCCTTTTATTTAGATATGTGCGATAAAAACTTTATAGCAATCGTTTTAAAATCTGTGTATAAAGGACAGCACACTAAAGTATTGGGACAAAGAATAAACAATAATAAACGAGTAATAAAATTATAAACGCAAGTCTTATATTATACATTATCACAGCCGTTTCTGACTTGATTATTACTGTAATGGGTGTTCAAAATTGTATAAACAATTAGGTACCATACGTTCTTGTAAAGCCCTGAAGATTAACTGTCTACTATTTGATTACAATACTTACTCGTGATAAATTCAAAAATTTATTTAAAACATTGATAAACTGCTTCTCTTCGTATAATGGCAAGGCAGAATTTATTACATGGATAAATTATTAAACAATTTATTCAGCAAAATACTTTTATTTATTTCTCAATAAATCAACAAGTCCTTATATAAAAAAATTTGATGTTTAATAATTTACATTACCACTAATTATCTGACTTATGTTACAATAAATTGTTGTGACAAGAAACTTTGTTTTTCGTTTATCTAGGCGTAGATAACATATGGTTCACCGGTGATATATCTTTTGCTAATTGTATGCATGGCAGATGAAGTATTCGATGAATTACTCTCCAATTTTTCAAAAAGACACTGCACCAATTTGCAAGCGACTTTTCCTAAAATTATAAGTCATAACGATAATAAGATTTTAAAAAGTATATATTAATCAGACAATTGCTGCAAGTCATAGGTTACTTACCCTCTTTGCAGCTTTCAAAGCTCTTAACGAACAAATCCTGCTCCAACGGGTCTTCTGAACTTAAATAATCAAGTGCAATTACTTCGTCTATTGTTCCATCGGGTCTCATCTATGAACAAATCGTGTGAATAATTATAGCGATTATACAAATATGCATACAGAATGTTTGGTATAATCAAGAATTCTTTCAAGTGGTAGTAGGAATGTGCAACATTTTTTATTATCAATATTTTTTTTTAATAGCGTGAGTGTAATTTTTTTTTTGTGAAAATATAGGTAACAAATTAAGAGATTTTAAAATCGAATATTAAGGGAACGTTGGAGTTGCCTTGTCTCATCGAGCTTGTGATAGTTGTAATCTTCCCTCTTAAATGAAAATATTACATTTACGTAATTTTTGGGAATAAATTATCATTCTATGAAGTTTTAAGTCAAACCGTTAATTGTTAAAGCAAGAAATTTGAAAAACGCAATGAAGATTACGTTGTTACAAGAGCGGGATATTTGAATTTTTAATGATCCTCTTAAATTTTGAATATTGCGATGTATCAAATTGTCTATTGGAATATATTAAATATATTCAAGACAGTTGATATTTAAAAATAAAATAATTATTATAATAGCTCTACAACCTAAAATTACCATCTTTCTTTTCTTCATGAATGTTTCTCCAGTATTTTTATCTTTATCTTTTTTAAACAAACCATAAGCGCACGTGATAGCGATAAAAAAATTTACTTCACGTAATAAAAATTTATTGGATTTTCCCGATTATCGCTTAGGCGCGAGTCAGGAATAAAGTCAATTTTCTTGAGATATTCCTACACTAAGAAATTCGAAGGTAGACTCTGCTCTGAGAGTATAGCAATGCAGCACTCATGAGTGAACTTTTATCGTACATATTTAACTTATGCATATTAATAATATAATCTTTCACAATTTTACTAGAAAACACGGAGAAAGGTAAATTTGCCCCGATCATTTTACAGTCGTCTGCATTTTGTTATATTAAATATAATCGCGTTCCATTACAATTGCATAGTAAATAGTAACAAAAATAAGAACGTTGAATTTCATCTAGTAATTGCAAGAGGAAATAGGAAGTTTGTTATCACTAGTGAGTTTCTCGAAGTAAGATAAATGCGGCCACTGTCGGGATTGGTTTTTCCGATCATTCGGATAAAAGTTAGAACAATTTTTCTTTCGAAAATAGCATCAAACGCCACTATATAAAGCTAAATGGTAGTGCAAAATTCATTGCAGTGGACACTATTGTCATGGCTTCGTCAAAATGTGTTACATTTATATTTGGTACACTTCTCATGATGCAACTTTATACGCCACTCGTTCGTAAGTATATATATATATATATATATAATGATATTGTCTGCCATTTTTGCTACAAACCCTTTTTCTATATTATCCAAAGTACAGCTTCCTACTTATTATACAAACCAACATTAATCAAAATCAACAATCTATGTATGTACATCACAGTGTTTTTTCAGAGTCAGAGTGCGAGATAAAAATATATCAAGAATACCACGATCGTTCACCTCTATTCCTAGATCGCAAGTTCAACTTTATGTACCCGAAGCACAATGAATCCGAAGTGCTACGGTTTGATTGGTTCCAGGATCGTCTGGTTTACTGTCCTGGTAGTCAAGTCATGTTGAATGGCGTTGCCTATCCTATGCAACATGCAACCCCACATCATATACCACTCGTGATCCGTTGCATTGATGGTAGAACTTTCCAAATCCAAGATGATACGCATAAAGAGATAAATTTGCGAGAGTTGTCTTGTTCCGGTGATCATGATATGGTGGACTGGTATACTGGTAAAACGTGTGGCTCTGGTGAAATTATTAACGTAGGCTTCGCAATATATCGGAATCTTGGAAAGGTTTGTAATATATTTAAATAAATCAACTAAATAAGGAGCTTGAGTATTTTAGTATTCGGCGTATTCCTAAAAAATCCATAAATATATCAACATCTGTTTTTGATCTACTTGATAGGACACTATTTAACTAATGCATATCCTCTTTTAAGGCCACAATTGAACTTTGCTACAATGATGCAGTGGGAACAACAATCTGGGCCCATGCCACTATTCCTGAAGCTATTAAGAACCAGCAATTCGCACGTAGTAAAACATTTCAGGAAGGTTTGCTGTACAAGGATATATCTGCGAGGGTGTGGTACGATATCAATGAGCAAATTAAGACGTTTGGGAAAATATTTCGCGACGATAATATCGTTGGAAAGTATATTCAAAATACTGGTGAGAAAAATATGTATACTTATTAGTTTTATAAAGGATATATCACGTAACTAATATTATTACCGCTAAATGAAGCAGTGAAATTTGGTACGCGCTTAGCCACCTCCAATGCTGGATAATTTTTTTGTTCACAGCTGGCGGAAATTACTTAGTTCCGGGTCTTCTGATAGGCGAAACGGACAAGTTCTATCGACACGAGCAGGAAGCGTCCTACTTTTACGCGAACACCGTGCCCATGTGGGACAGCGTAACTGCCAACTGGGGATACTTGGAACGCGATATAACAGAGTTGGCCAGCAAAAAGGGCGAGTTGGAGATCTTCGTAGGTGGTATTGGCGTCTTGCAGCTGGAGGGCAGGGATATCTATTTGGGGCGTAAGGAGAATCAAGAAGATCCGGTGATGCCCATCCCAAAAATCCTCTACAAGCTGGTCTACAGTAAAGAGCAGAATCAGGCGCTCGTTTATTTAGTAGCCAATAATCCTTACGTCGGTGTGGAGCGGCTTCAGGAGTACATTATATGCAAGGAATACGATAGATGTCGTACACCCATGTACTCCCACAGGTACAGAGGTTATCTCTACTGCTGCTTGTTCCATGATTTCATGTCGAGTCCTCATCAGGTTTACGAGTTGGACTTGCCGATTCGACTGCCCGAAAATGTAGCCCCCCTCATTTAACGCGAGCTCTTGTACGCATCTATATAGCTATGATAAACGTGAGTTTTGCGAGTAATCTGTATGTACATAATTTAAGAAAAACTTCTGTAAATAAATTTTAGACTGGCAATAAATCGCTTTTCATCGGTTAATAAAACCTTGTTTATGGGACCGATGCTAATTAAACAATTATGATAATTGAACCGTATTTTATGCCATCGAACAATTCTTTTTTTAACTATAAATAAGTTGAGTATGTCTATACTACAGTGTATAGCCCGCATGGCAGAGTACAAGAGCACATGTTCATTGCAGTCGTTATCACTTTTGAACTCTGGCCTCGACTGCACTTACGTACGAGTCAGATGCGGAATTTATATACTAGTCGAATTATTACGTAGGTCTCATTTTTTGACAGCTGCTCAAAATTGCCGCATCAAGTGTCATTGGCAGTGATTCTGATATCATTCTGTATACTTACAATTGCCCCAAACTATCCCTGTTACGCGTATTAATTTTAAACTAACGGTTTCAACTTACTATTTTAAGATTTCTGAATAAGCAGGCAGTGATGCAGAACAATTCTTGACTAGTGAACTTAAGATCCCATCCTTTGTATTCTAAAAGCGTAATTAGAAGTCACTTACAAGTTTATGTAAATCCAATGTTAAGTTTCATCGTACCTGGATCGAGGATCACTCCGTATTCAGCAAGACATTCCTTATCAAGACCTACTTTAGAGTCAGCGGTGTCTATAATAGTCCTCTGCAAAGTAAAAAATGATCTTAATTCAAATCTTAAATTAAAAATTAGTAATCTTATAATCTGAAAATTGATTTGGATTTGCATTTACTTTATATCGAATTTCATTCCACGCGAAAGCTACGCACACTTCTATGTACTACTTAATCTAATGTATTGAAATTGAAAATGTCAAGTTAACTATAATTGTAACATTTCGTTAAATCGAAAATAAATAAAATCGCAAATTAAAGAAGTGGATAGAATTTAGTAACAATTAAAACGAGGTAATATAGTAAAAGATTGTACCGTATAAGCTCCTACGATGCACAGTGCTAGAACAATGATTCTTGAATACATGGCGAAAGTAGGATGATGGAATGCAATTTACAACTGCTATCATCTTCTCGCATTTCAACCTTTATAATGTAGAAATTCTTGGTTATTATGTAAAATATGAATAATGTACCCACATCTTTTTCATTTTCATTATTGCGAAATAGAAACTTCACCTTCTTTCCTGATAATAGTAATACATTAATTGTAAAATTTTATTCAACATTACACATTACACCTTTATAAATTTATTAGAAAATTTAAGAAAATATATTAACCATATAAGATTTGTTAGACAGGAACTCTAAGCTTCATTATTTAATATGCCATTCAAAAATTACGAATCGTTCTTTTTTTAGTTACTATTAAAAATAGCATATGATAAGTATGGAAATGTTTGTATTTACTTATCGATAACACCCGTATACACTATTAATAATATATACTTTCTTTGAAATTTAGTCGTACCTACTTTTACCCATATTTCATCAAGGAATTTATTTCTTTTATAATAGTTTCAATGAATTCATAATCGTATTATAATAATGTAATAGCGAATCCGGAAACACTCACACATATTACAACTTAGAATCAATGAAGATTATCCAAATTTAATACAATCAATTTATTACTAATTTAACGATTATTTAATAAAAAGAGTTAGTTATCCGAAGACTATCTTTTCCTTTTTCAAATGAGCAATTATTAAAATCATCCTTAGTTGTATGCATGAACTTGAATAATTGCTACTGCGTCATTTAATCTTCAATTGCTTTAACCCCGTATTGATAAAAAAATCATGCGGGACTTTCTGTATAAGTGATTTACATTAGTATTTTTATGCTTTTCCAGTTGCGAAAACAAGCATTTTGTCAGTAGTCCGTTGCTAACTTAAGCTTATCGCATTCCGTTCAATATAATGTATTCGTTTGACTATAGCGCTAACTTACACTTTTCATAAGGTACGATTCATAAGCAGGCATAGAGAGAAATTTAATTCCTTATGAACTCGTCACACAATATTCATTATTACAGCTTATATAGTTTTCTATTTTTCCAGAATTAATCGTGAAAAATTATAAGAATATTTTAATTAATATTCGTATAATACGAAGATTAAAAGAATCCAGAATCATTTTCAAAAGTCTTTATTATTTATCATTATAAAGTGTTGTATTAGTAACAGAGTTGAATAAATAAGTTTGTAATATTAAAATGTGGCAGTGAAAAACTTTGAAATGTACAAAATTGTTATATCGAGTTGGTGAATTATTTAAATTGCTGATATTTTGTTCGTTTACTTGGATGATTTTCGGAGATCTTGAAAGCAGCGTGCCAGTTTGCACATATCGTTTCCAGCTGCAACATATACGAATTTCATTTAAATTTATTATCGTACATTTCTTCTAATTTATAGATTGTGTTAAATCAAAAATTAAACATTCAAATTATCAATGCTATTGTAAAACTAAAAATACTCTAAATAAACAGTGACTGAAAGCTCATCTTGATTGTTTTTTTTTTCACTGATAATGTTAAATAAGTAATAAGCATAAAAATTCCTTTAATTTTATACCGAATCATAACATTTGAAATTGTAATTGTTTTTAATACCTTGAGCATTGCAAGCATTAACTACTTCATCCAGTTTTCGTTTTCCTTCTGCTCTTCTTTCAGGTGCGTATCCGCTATAGACTATAGCGTCCGTATCAATTGATCCATCTTTTTTCATCTACAAAATTATTAATAAATTAATATCATTGCAGTATACATGTGTATATTTTACTTAATATTCTGAATAATTCCATTGGTCATCTGTATTTCTGCAAGTCTTATTTCTATTCTATTAAAAATAAATTTTCCGTAAAAATCTCAATTTAGAAAATTAAATTATATAGATATTTTCTCTTTTAGATCGAAAAGCAATGCTTAAATAACATTTTACAAAGTTTGCTCGATGTTTTTTTTTTTTCAAATTATCCAATATCAGTTTTAGAATATTAAATATTCTGAATAATAATAAATATTTTATTAATAAATACGTACATAACCAATTTTTTTGAACATACAAGCCAAATAGCAGTTTTTTTGATCTTCGGTGGGAAGCCCTAAATAATAAATACCTAAATAAAATATAACATATATTTCTTAGTAAGATATATTTAACTTAAATTCATCAAAATAACAAATATTTATGATTTCCAGGATTAAATTCAGTACCTGGATCAAGTCCATTGTCGATAAGGCAAGTGATCATATCCCTATCTCGATTGTCAACATTCGTTGTGCTATCCTTTTATAAAAATATAATAATTTAGATACATATATGATGTATGTCACGTGCAATGTACTTAGATTTAGGAATAGAGATTCTTCTTTAAAAACAAACAAAAATATGAATAATAGTAAAGAATAAATACGTTAATATGTATGTATGTATAAAAATAATAATCATTGCAGTAAGAATCGTAATTAATTTAATTTTAAAATTTAGTGCTGTTTGTCTAATCATTGGCAAGTAATAAAAATTCGTTTATTTTATGATAATAAAATTTATTACAGCAATACTATATGAGCAGCAAATTAATTAGAGTTATAATTATAGCAAGTATTGCAGCATTATTTTTGTTGGAGGCAGTACATTATTTTCAAAGCAACATTATTAATATCATATTTTATTATTAATTTTAATATATTTATTAATTAACTATATTAATTAATATATAAAATAGCTAATTTAAAAATATGCATGAACTCGCTTGCTTCCAACATTGAATCGTATAGCAATTAAATTGTTTCTCTTACAAAAATAATGTTGCAAGTATGAACTATCAATAAAAGTAAATGACATCTCTTACAATCTATTAGACGAAAAGCTCATATAAACCAAGCCAGAGATGCAAGAAACAAGCTCAAGAATCAAAGCTTCGTAATATAATAATACATTGAGTGTGTATAATGCAAATATATACAGACATACCGCACGAGTTCCTACGAGACAGAAAAGGAAAACAACGAGAATAATCATGTCGAAAACAAGGAGAGAAGTAAATGTACACGACGAGCCGAAAGGAGCGGAGCCTCTATATATCGAGTATATCTCGTGTCCAAGTATGAAACCGCACTGAAGCGCTGCAGACTCAATATGTCACGAGATTACTTGACCTATTCATAATGCTGCTGCAGATTGACAATAGCGGCAAAAGTAGAGCACGTGTATTATTTCGCACTAACCCGTAGATTAGTGTTTTTCTAGACGGTATATAAGCGTGCATTTGTAAATGAGGCGCGAAATTGTATAGATTGTTTTCTTTTTTTCTTTATGGATTTCTGTTGTTCAGAATGATTGATTTAAGAGAAAGCAAAAATAAAACAGTGCCCGCTACTGTCAAATGCAGAATGTATATTTCGAATTTTATTCATATCTAATTCGTTTTTTCCTCTTACGCTAAAGTATTTTTTAGATTAATTTGAATCTAAATAATAATTTTAATAAAATATATTGTTATTATTTTTCGAATTGCTCTAGTATCTCAATATTTCTGTAAACTGATTCATTTAGGATCCCTTTAGAAGGATGCCACAGTTTCGATAAATATTGTTCTTGGTTAATAGCTCGAAAATCACGCGAAAGAGCTAAGTAAAAAATTTAATTACTTTAACTGAAGTTTTTACCACTGTTAATTTAAAAGCATTAAATGCATAACGCAGTTATTTAAATACCGCTTTTATAATAGGTATCTTTTTTATTTTTAGTCATTTCCAACAGTCTTTAAAACTTTAAATCGGTGTTTCAATTTAAGATAATACAGTGATTATTAATGTTTCATTACAAAGTTAAATTTTACCGATTTAATTTATTTTTTGAAAACTAACGAAATTTCTCTATGCGTTAGAAGTGCAAAAACTGATATTAATTATTATATATATCATTAGGTATTGCACTGAATTTATAATAATGATTTAAATGCCACGAAAGAAACAATAAACGGGGAGGATGGAAAGGCAGAGACAGAAGAAAATAACTCAAAGGTTCGTGTAAAACACAAAAGTTTACTTTTTACTTTATGGTACTTAACATATTTATTTTCTCTTATCTATATCATTTCATAAAGTGTTAGAGATTCCAGGACATTATGGGTCAGTTGTGTTCACGGAATCAATTTACAATCATATGATTATAGTTTCTTTTACTCTTTTACAATTGCGAATGAAAATGTACGTCTCAACTGCTGTTTCTAACTACACGTCAAGATTGACTTTATGAAGAGATATAATAAGCTTTGTATACATTTCTTAGAAACTATTCTTACGCACACATGACATTTTAATCTTTATAATTTGTCGCTTGCAACGAATTGTTAATACCACTGTGATTTTCAGTCGAAACAGCTCAGTAGTCAGGCATTCCTTATTTTTAGCATAATATCATTTCGTTCACAAACATACACTATTGTGCTGTTCAATATAGTAATCATTCAATGAAGAACCGAGTGCAATTTACGGATCTTTCTTCTCCAGACAGTGGAAGAATTTGCAGTCGTTCTTACCGGCTGAAACAAAAATTTACAATATACCGCCATTCATTTAGGTCAGGATAATCGATGATATTTAAAGACAGAGAAGTAATGCTTACTCTCAGCTCTGCATTCGGTGACGGATTTGACGAACTCCGCGGCTTCTTCGGGCGCGTCGTCGGCAGTTAGGGTTTTAATGTCCAATGTTCCATCCGGTTTCAACTAGGCAGATTGTTTGAAAAATACAGCCTTTGATTTAAATGTATATAATAATATAATGTTGTATGATTCTGTACTGAACAACTATTTTCTCATATGTATATCCTAATATTTTGAATGATATTTATTTACTAAATTTATTGAATAATTATATTTTATTTTATGAATCGCTGTATGTGTAATAAATAATGCAGTAAGTGGTTAATTTGACCGTGATAAAGACGAATTGTACAGGTTCGCGCATCTTCAATAGATTCCGCATTGAACCTGTAATTCATTGCCGCGTCGAAATAAAACTTGACGTATCAATAATAAATCGTATTTTATAATATAGCAATTTTATAAGACATAATAAGAACGTTAATCTTTACTTCTCTAAAAGTATCCCAACCAAAATAAAGAGTAAACCACTGCTCCATTGAAACTAAGATAAGTAACTTATATGCAATAGAGAAATGTATATCTTTAATTCGCTTACCCAATTGAAACCCTTGTATGCGCAAGCAGTAACGCATCCCTGCTGTTCGTCGTTAAGGGTTTCGTATAAGTCGACATTTTCGAGTACATCTGTAACATTTGGTCGAAATTTACAATTGATTAATATTGATTTTAATCTAAAAGTATATGTAATTAACGTCTAAGCTTTATAAATTCTGTAACTTTACGTTTTGAATGCTAATTAAATTTTAAACAGGAAAAAGAATATATGGATCAGCTACGGGAAAAGTATAACGCGACGAGTATATAAAAAAAAATGAAAAGTTGATGTATAACCGTTAACAATTATCGTTGATCGTTATTTCACAAAAATCAGAATGTACATATCAGCTTACTTGGATCGATTTTGTAGCCTTGAATGCACTGTTTCATCGCTTGTCTCGTAGCTTGTGAACTCGATTGGAACTCAGCCCACGAAGCCTGTAAGTCAACGGACTAAAAATTAAAAACTGCTCTTCGCGCGTTCCGAAGTAATACTGTTTTACAATTAGATCTGGATCATCAACCATTAAATGAAAAACAAAAAGATCCATTCAATCGCTGATCATCCGTCCAAGTCCCTAACTCTTATGTTTCTTTATAATTATTAGAATTTATGAATTAGAGGAAAAATCGCATTGATTAAAACAGAATTTATAGTCAAATATGCATATATAGACTGTGTAGCTTATACCGCGTGAGTCGCGACGAGGCATGTGGCCAAAAGGAGAAGAATAGTTTTCATGGTCCAGAGGAGGCTATGGCTGCACGCTCGAACTGTCCTAAGCTTCGACTCAACACTAAATAACTCCCCGGTACCCAGCGGCTTTTATATACCGCACCGATTGTCGCACGGCTCGCGTTGTCTAATGCTCTTTGGGTCGTGAAATTTTGATTGGGGAACGATAAAAAACGACATTATTGGGAGGAAGAGAGAAGAAAAAACTTCGTGTTAGGATAGTTCGGTTTGGTTCTTCTGTCGATGAAAATTTACGCTTTTTCCTCGGTCAGCTATGAATAATAGCGATTTATTTAACAATGCTTTACATAAACTATAAGTATGTATATTAAAAATGTTCTAGTGCAGCTTTGAGTTATAGTATTCCAGGGCTGCGCACATTTCTATTAGAATGTAATAACCGGAAAATCTGTATGGCATAATACTTTTGTTTTTAAACAAAATCATTAAATCAATGAGTACTGTTAAAATAATTATTAAAAATTTCGTATAATCGCCGAAACTTAGTTATGAACATCGATAAATAAAATCGACTAGTAAAACAACCGTAATTTGAATTTAATTTGAATTTTGAATTCAATTCTATTCATTTTCTTTTGATTTAATCATTATCACATTTCAATTTAGAAGAGCCTCTACTGCAGATAGACTTAAATATACTGTAAAATACTTAATTATCTTAAATTTAATTCATAATTTAAAAGTAATTTTCAAATTATATACTAAGTATTTTCGATTATTATATAACATTTAGGAAACATATATTCTGTCCAGAAACAAAATATCAAATGTTTATCATTTTAGCTATAAGATTTAAGATAATTCATTGCGGAAATAAGTTTTTACCTATTGCCCTACATTGTGTGACGTACGTACTTATGTATTTTTCTTCATGCTCAATGACCCAAGAAATTCCGTTAATTTCCGGATTATTAAAAAAAAAATACAATATAAGAGCATTACAAAAATTGAATAAATTCAATTCATCAATTTTTTCGCTTCTCGGATTCATCGGTTTTCGTGTACTTATTCGCATTTTCGGTAACGCGCTTAATAGTGAGTCGTAAAAACTATATAACAATGCGGAAGGTGGAAGAGTCAGAGAGAGAAAGAGAGAGCGCACTTCGGACGAAAAAACAATTAGAATTTCCGTGGCCGTGAAACCGCGTTCTATTACTTTTTTTTCAAGAATGAAAAATCACGAGATGCTGCTTTTTTGTCTTCAGCTCCTCCTCTGTGTATATAATACACAATTTGTTCTTTTTCGAACTACCTTTTTTGTCCTAATTTATTTGATCTCTCTACCAATTAGAAGCACCATTGAAGTTTTCATAATTTCATCATGATTATATTCGCGAACAATCGAAGCGAGAAGTTGTTTGTACGCAGCAGCTTTTAAATACAACAGAATCGAAAGCCCCTGCAGCGAAGCTTAGATCTACACAGCACCGCATATTAGGAAGTTGTCAATAGTTACATTTGCGCGACGATAAAAACACTTGCAGTCACTTACAATGATGTAATATACGATAGGTTCGTATTCAAATTAGATGAATACATTTCATCACTATACAGGGTGTAGAATAATAATTAGTAATGCGCATAGGTACTAAATATCCATATTGAAAGACAATTGGAATGTAAAAGCTATAAAGTAAAACATTTGATTTCATTTAGCTACCTTGATTGAACTATAGTAAAATTCTGGACCAGACCGGATAGGGACCGTATGAAATCAGTTTTAAAAACATCACGATCAGCTATAATTCGCATAAATTTATATAGTTGATAATATAAAATAGATTCATCTGTGCCCGATTATAGTCATATTATTTTTTTACCGATATAGCAACAATAGGGTAAACTAACAATTTGCAATCATCATTTTTAATTTAAAAGAAAAACCTGTTATGCTGACTTTACCATACTGGTTTAATCACTTTGCACCTGCGAAAACATAATGAGCAATAAGAGGTAGTTGTAAAGTGAATTGGCAGTTCAGTGCAGTATTATTGTTTATGCTGGTAGAAAAATTAATGCGCAGAGTCATAATAAATATTAGAACTACTTAGTAGTATGTCTATTCCATTCGGATCGAATTTTACGTGCATTAAACGTTGTCATCTTTTGTAAAAAGATACTTTATGTATAAAGCCAAAATTGAAGTTTGTCAAGGACAGTTGTAAAATTACGTACGGATGAGCCTGACTGCATTTTGCATAACAAAATTCAGCAGACGTTAACTTTTATAGCAACTTAAAATTTGTGTATAATATTACGATCGTATAATACACTTAAGTTAAAATAATGTTATTGCAAAAAAAGACAACCTATCAAAACATGAAATAAAAAAAGTCATGCGAGATCACTTTTAAAATGTGCAATTCTTCTGGAAACACTTTCAGTTTGTAAAGTCCGCGAAACAAATAAATCGTCTCATAAATATTATTTTAATTAATTATTTTACTGCAATCTATTTTTTAACAATTATAATACACCTAAATAACAGTGTGAGGGACACGGGACACCGGACACCAGCGTAGCCAAAAGCAGCTCTCTCAGAGAGGGAAATTTAAAATAATTAAAAAAACG